>CAUYQG010298248.1:0-13105 GCA_963574415.1 Tarsius wallacei
TACAATTTTGAAGGGCATATTCACAAAGCTAACTTAAAAGAAAAAGGATAAACATGAAGCAAAGTTGGTTCTCTGAAAAGATCAACAAAACTGATAAACCATTGACTAGAATAACCAAGAAAAGAAGATCTAAGCCGGGCTCGGTGGCTCAGCCTGTAATCCCGCGCCTTTGGGAGGCTGAGGTGAGTGGATTGCCTGAGCCCGCGGGTTCGAGACTCGCCTGGACAAGCGAGACCTCATCTCTACAATAAATCAAAAAATCAGCCGGGCGTGGTAGCGCGCGCCTGTAGTTCCAGCTACTTGGAAGGCTGGGGCGGAAGGAGCGCTGGAGCCCAGCAGGTCGAGGCTGCGGTGGCCGGAAGCGGCCACTGCACTCCAGTCTGGGCGACAGAGTGAGACTCCAACTCAAAAAATAAATAAATAAATAAATAAATAAATAAATAAATAAAACGAAAACTACAAAACACTGCTCAAAGAAACCAAAGATGATGACACAAACAAATGGAAAAATATTCCATGCTCATGGGTTGGAAGAATCAACATTGTTAAGATGTCCATTCTACACAAGGCAATCTACAGATTTAATGCAACACCCATTAAATTACCAGCAGCATTCTTCTCAGACCTGGAAACCACAATACAGGAACTCAAACGGAAACATAAATGACAACAAATAGCCAAAACAATTCTCAGCAAAAAAAAAAAAAAAGTGGGAGGCGTCACACTCCCAGACTTTAAGCTTTATTATAAAGCTACAACAATCAAAACAGCTTGGTACTGGTACAAGAACAGGCACATAGACCAATGGAACAGGATAGAGATTCCAGAAGCAAAACATCAATTTCTCAACCAACTCATCTTTGACAAAGCCTCCACCCTCAACCAATCACTGGAGAGAGGAGAAACACCCTTATGAAAATTGAAACTGGCAACCAATTCCTGATTAAAACCCCAACATAAGAGATAAGATAGACAAGTGGGACCTCATCAAAGTGCAAAGCTTCTGCATAGCCAAAGAAACCATTGAGAGAGCAGGAAGACAGTCCACAGACAGGGAAAAAATATTTGCTAACTGTGTATCTGCCAAAGGCCTAACATCTAAGATCGATAAGGAACTCAAACATACTAAAAAGGAAAAAGCAAACAACCCCATTACAAAGTGGGCAAAAGATATGACTAGACATTTCTCAAAAGAAGACATATGAGCAGCCAACAGATACTTGAAAAAAATGCTCAACCTCACTAGTCATCTTCACTGGAGAGGATGCAGGAAAAGGGAACATTCCTGCACTGTTGGTGGGAGTGTAAACTAGTACAACCTCTATGGAAAGCAGTATGGCAATTCCTAAAAGATCTAAAAATTGACTCCCATACAACCCCACAATCCCCCTACTGGGAATATACCTGGAGGAACTCAAATCACTCTATGAAAAAGATACCTGCATACACATGTTTATTGCAGCATTATTCACAGTAGCAAAAACATGGAACTAACCATGCTGCCCATAGAAAGAGGACTGGATTTTTAAAATGTGGTACACATACACAATGGAATATTACGGTCATAAAGAAAAAAATTGTGAACTTCGCAGCAACTTGGATGAACTCAGAGGCCTTAATACTGAGTGACCTACCACAGAAATAAAAAACAGTATCACATGTTCCCACTCTTAAGTGGACCTTGAACAACTAATCATAATACTATAAGAAAGGTATTGGCAGTAGTGAGAAACTGCCAAGGGAGGAGGGAGCACACCTCATCAACAAGGGTACCTACATAATGAACATTTGTATACCTAACTCTGAATTGTACCTCACATATTTAAAATAAAATTTTTTTTAAAAAAGAAAACATTGCATAAATTGTAGTTTTAGAAAAAGCTAGCTGACCTACCTTTTCTCTCCTGTAGCACACCATAAAGATTATTCTGGGAGGGATATCCTTATGACATCAGGGTGAAAAAATAGCCTTGAACACCAGAGACAGAATTAGGGCTGCAATGGACCTGAATAAATATATGTAATAAAATAATTCTTATGTTTCACTAGTTTTACACTCCTCCTTATATCTAGAAAATTTATTGCCCCTAGCCAGATTTTCTTTGTCCTGTCATTTCTCCTCAAATTTATTGTTCTTTGTCTAAAAAGTACAAAAGCATTTTGCTTTGGCCTCTTCTTTGGAATTCATTCTTTTGTAAAGATCCCTGCATATATGTAAAACTGATAACATATGTATTCTTTTTTTTCTTGTTAATCTTCTATTTGGTTTCCAGATCCAGCCAAAGGGCCCACATAGAGCTTACAGGGAGTTGAAGGTGATCTCTGACTCCTCTACATTTTTTTAGTTACCATGTTTTCATACACATGTTGACTTTTGAAGTCACAGGTCTACATTGCTGATCTCCTTAATAAGGGAAAATGAAAGCAACATTCTTAGTTGGTATGCAACTCACTGATGGCTTCTGGTGGTCAATTAACTAAAATAATATCTGCAAAATGTTTAAAATCAAATAAGTATCAAAATAATGGTTGTTGTTAAATGGCCACTTTTTTTTCATACTGCACCCAAGTCAAGGCAATGCTGTTCCAATTATGTGCACGTATATTACTCAGGTTGCTGATCACATCTACGACTTGTAGACAGTACAATTCCAAGGGGCACCATTGACATGTATCAAATGACTGCTGACTTTTGATTTGCTATAGATAAAACACCATTATTCCTTTTAATGATTCTCTAATTCTACTTTTTAAAAATTATTGAGGTATAAGGTACATAAAGTAAAAGGTACAGATTTTGTGTGTGTGTGTGCGTGTGTGTTGGAGTCTCGCTCTGTCACCCAAGTTGGAGTGCCATGGCACACTCACAGCCACCCCAGCATCGACCTGCTGGGCTCCAGCGATCCTTCTGCCTCAGCCTTACAAGTAGCCAGAACTACAGGCATGCGCTACCATGCCCAGCTAAATTTTGGTTTATTGCAGAGACGTGGACTCGCCAAGTTGCCCAGGTGGGTCTCGAACCCGCGGGCTCAGGCAATCCTCTCACCTCGGCCTCCCAAAGAGCTGGAATTACAGGCTGAGCCACTGAGCCTGGCCAAGGTAAAGATTTTAAGTATTTATTTTGGTAGGTTTTGACGATTATAGGCATCATGTAACCATCAGCCAAAAAAAGATATTGAACATTTTTATCATCCTAGAATTTTCGTTTTGCTTATTACTGGTCAATAAGAACCTGCTTCGGGGATAACTACTTTCTGGTTTCTAATACCCGAAAATAATTCTATTTGTTTTTAGACTTCATATAAGTAGAATCATATTAGTGTATTCTTTTGTGTCTGACTTATTTTGTGCAAATTAATGTTTATAAGAGTCACCCAGTTGTTGAGATTACCAGCAGCTCATTACTTTTTATGGGTAAGTAATATTCTATTGCCTACATATAGTAATACAATTTGTTTTTCCACTTATTTTTCATAGTAACTTAATTTGTTTTCATTGTGGGGCTATTATAAATAAGATTATAATGAAAATTATTGTTAAAGATTCTATATTGATATATACTTTCATTTCTCTTCAGTAAATGCCTGATGTAGATCATAGGCCTAAATGCAAAAACTAAAACTATAAATTTTCTAAAAGAAATCATAGGAGAGCATTTTCATGTCATTAAAGGAGGAAACTATTTCTTATTAAGCACCAAAAGTACTAACTAGGAGAGAATGAAATGAACAAATTGACTTGGTCAAAAGAAAATATTCTCCTAACCTGAAGATGCATTAAAAAAAAAATAGGCAAACCAAGAAGTAGGAAAAAATATTTGCAATGGGAATATCTAACAAAAGATTTTTGCTCATATTATATAAAACTAACACAAATTAATAGTAAAGAGACAAAGGTACAGTAAAAAGTAGGCAAAATACTTGAACAGAGAATATACAGAACACATTTCTATTAGACAACTTGAGTTACCTAATTTCAGGGCTTATTCTACTCTACAGTATTCTGACAGTGTGATATTGGCAAAAGCATGGATAAATGTATGTAACAGAATAGAGAGTCCTGGAACAAACTCAGACATATATTTAAATAATCTCTCTTTTCACCTATTCTTCTGCCACTTTTTGCTCCATTCTCTCGTTAATACCCCAGTATCCTCACTATTCTGTTTCTGTGGTCTTATCTCACTATATAGTAACATGGGCTCCAAGGTATCCACTTTCTTCTAACTCTCCGTCTTTTCACTAGAATGCATGTTATCAGCCACGTATTTAGAAATGATGTTTTCTCACTAAAACTACTCATAACATGGCATACTTGACTGGTAACTTACTTAATTCTATTTGTACATTGACAACTTATTTGTTAATACAAATATACTTCTCCCAAGTGTTGATTTTAAAAATGAGATAAAGGTCAATGAGCAGTGCAAGAATATAAGATAACATGAGAGAAGAGGGAAGACCTCCATCTTGGCCACAACTAGATTCACATTACCACGTAGGAGACCGTGATTCAACTTGTGTAGAAAAGGCTGTTATTTCTAGACAATTCAAGCCTCAGACATGCCACTTGAAATGATAAGGAATATGAGATACACTACTATATATTAAAACACAGCCTATGAAGGCCAGTCTTTATTCATTTTAGACTTACTTAAATAGCCTCAATCTCTGGTCTCTAATGTGATATGGTTAGTTGTTAACACTATTTTTAATTACATGATCTCTATTCAGGTATTAAAAATGAGAATAAGGCACAGTAATCAATAATAACTGGGGAAAATGATAATATGACTGTAGGATTATCAAATATAATGCTTCTGGATCATTTTGCAGAAATGTATAAATCTTGACATTTGGAATTATTTTCATTTCCATAGATTACTTCAAATAATATAATTCAAAGGGTAAAAACATGACTGGGACAGGGAGTGAGTGTTCAACTAATTTTACTTGTAAAACTAAAGAAAAAGAATTCTAGTTGGAGAGTTTTCATGAATTTTTTGAAAATGATAATAATTTAGAAAGTCTGTTTTTATATTTTAAAATTTATTGCCACCCTATAGAAGCCTGGAATCAATAAATCTAAAGAAAATTTTACACAAAGAAAAAAATAAGAGAAAGAGAGAGAGGAAGGAACAAAGGAAAGGACAGAAGAAGGAAGGAAAGGAGGGAGGAGGGGAGGGAGAGAAGGAGAAATTTACCCCAAATTGGCCTTTTGGAGAAGGGTAATTACATATAATAAGCAAGAACATTAAGAAGCAGGTATGTCAAGCACATTTCTTTTTAATTAATATGTTTTTGAAAATCAGGAGAAGAAGTAAACACAATGATATAGACAAACACGATACTGTTAAGGCCTCTAGAATAGAAGAAAGCATCAACTTCCACTGCATGAACTAAGCCAATAATCACATTCACTCTGATGTGTGTGTGGCTGTGTGGGGGAGTGGGGGTTTGGAGGAGGAATCTCACCCAAATTCCAAATTCTAAAATGGAGAGAAAGATAAGAAAAAGTATTCCAAGTTTAAGTACAACATTTTCTAACATAAGCAGAAAAGCACTACAGCTAGCCAAGGTCAATAGTCTATCCTGATCCATTCATTTTACACTCTTGCATGTCACATTATTACAAAACAACATGACAACCACTTATAGTAGGTATTATTATGAATTTGTTGTATGATTTTCATTGATTTACTTATTAAAAATGAAGACCTTAAACTTGAGAAATAATCTCAAAGCCACAGTCAGCAATGGAATTTGAGCCAAAACTTGAACTGATCTAACTCAAAATGTCATATTGTTCCCACTACTAAGGCAGTATTACCGAGTGGTTGAGAACACAGCTTCAGTGCCCCCTGTTCATTGTTTAAACTTGAAGAAGTCATTTGCTACCTCTAAAAATTATTTTTTTATGTGTAACATGGGAATAATTTTAAAAACCTATCTCATAAAATAGTTGTGAGGATTAAAAACTATTACTGTATGTAAAGCCCTGATATGAGTTCTCAACACGTAATATAAGCTCAATAAATGTCTGCTGTTATTATCATGAAACAGTATATACTCTTTTATGTATATATGGGTGTATATATTCACTTAGCATGCTGTTATAATTTCTGAATATCTTTCAAGTCAATTAAATGGTAATGTGTATTTCCCTTAGGAAAGAAACCTTATTTACTTATTTATGTTACACACTAAAATTGTTTGCAGAGAGGAAAAATAAATATGCACATGGGATAGTGGGAAATGTGATCATAATTATGTTCTGACTGGATAAGCAATAGACTGAATCATGCCCAGTTACCCAATTAGCCACGATCATCAAAGCTATAGTTGCTATCTTGGCATAATTGTTCATATTTTTTTGGTAGGAACATATGGAGGAACTGGAGACGGCACTGTCTGACGATTAAAATCTAAATGATCACAGTGCTTTAAGATGTCTACCCACTAATTAGAAAAGTGATTGAAGAAGCATAATTTGCAAGTTTGTCAGTATTAGGAATTAACTAATATTTTGCTATTAGATATTGAAACTTACAGAGGTACATTTCCTCTCAAAAATATTACTGTTTCATCCTTTCATAGGAATTAACTTAAAAATGCAAATCCTACACAATTATTTCTGCTTATGAAGAACTTATTTCCAAAGCATGGCTTCACATTTTTCACTCAGAGCAATGTAGGCTCTTGGGAAACACTTCCAAAAATGTCAGAACTGTTTCATTCAGGTTTTTCTCTCTTTTTCTCTTCTCCCTTCACATAAACCTTCAGTTTTCTTCTCTGAATATTCCAGAGTAATAAAATGGCAGGGATGAGATCTTAGACTTCTCAGATTTTCTACTTATCCCTTTCAGTTCCTTCTGAGGCGCTGGGTATTTAATTGCCAGAAATGCACATTTGATAATCTCCTCAAATTACTATATATTTTGTTTCTATCCCTTTTCTTCACCTTCCTTCCTTTGAGAAATTCTCACTTTTCTCCATATTCTCTCTTTCTACCTCTAGCTTAGTTTGTTTTTGAGTATTCAGTTCTTGTTAGGCTAAAATACACATCTATGATTCTTAATACTGCCCTCAAAAAGCTCTTCAAGTTTAAGCCAGTCATTAGGTATTTCATTCATGCATTTACAAATAGCAGGTGTCTACCATTTGCTAGGCTCTCTATTCCAGATTTTGAGAATAATTCGGGGGTGGGGGAACAGATCGTGCACTTGTTCTGCGAGGAAGACATGAAAACACATAACAAACAAACAAGCAAACTAAACAAGAGATGGAGACAGAGATTTCTGGAATGAAGAGGAGAGGAATGGTGAGAATGGTCTCTTTCAAAAAGGGAAGTTTGAGCAGAGTGGTAAAGGATGAGAGGCGTCATTCCTGAGAATATCTATGTTTGAGGCAGACAACATCACATGAAGAGCCCTGAAGTGAGGAAAAAATGGTGTTTAAAAAAAAAAGGAATGAAACCAAATGCCAGGAAAGTGGTTGGCAAATGTGAGAGAACATGTGAGTTCAGAGTTCTTTGCTGCGGAGATGAGAAGCAGCTCATCAGAAAGTTATTGAACAATATTAAGAAGCTCAGAGGATTTCTCAGAAGGCTGAGGAGTCAGTCCCAGCAGCATGGAGCAGCGTAAAACTCACTATGTGGGCATTGCTCTAATGAGAAGATAATTGCCACTTCTGCTGAGCACAAACACAGCTGTCACACCTTTGAGGTCATATATGGGGTTCCCTAAACTCAGCCTCCATTCCCACCGAAGATTGGATTATGCACTGTACCCACTTCCTCCTATTGCTTACTTCCAATTCAAAAGTCTCACAGTTTTCTGACTGGCACAGTCAAGTCAACTAGCCATCCAATAGGAGGGCTAAGAGATGGTGTTCTGGCTTCTAAGTTGAGAACACAGCACTCATCATACGCCATAAGAAGGGTGTTCAAAAAATGTCAGATCATTGAACATGTGATATCTACCAGATCACACAAAAAAGCCAGAATTTTAAAATGTTAATAAAATGTCAAGGGTATTATATAATGTGACTTTCATATTCTTCTCCAAATTTGACATCATAGAAATAAGTGAATTGGAGGGGTGGGTGAGGGTTTAAAAAAAAAAAAAGAAAGTGAATTGAAAAAATATGAATGAATTTGACTACCCCAGCACCACAGAATTAGTGGGAGAACAAGAGTATCAGTAACAAAATATGTGGCTTAATTTGTGGTGTGCCTTTGAAGGACATTTAATCAGCAGGGCTATCTCTGCCGACATGAGCAAGGGCTGCTCACTACTATGTCGAATCTCATTAGTATGATCAACTGGAAGTGACACCTATCCCCGGAGAATTAGCGTAGTACTTCTGTCGGACTTTGAGGTGTGATAATTGACCACTGAAAATAGGTTTAGATTATTAAGAAATTGGCAGAAAATGAGTGCTTCTCAAAAATGTCATTCAAATTTTATACTGCTATAGTTACAACTACCACATTGTTAACAAAACGAATATTATTTTTAAAGAGAAATTGGAAATTGGAAATACATTAAAATTTATTAATATACCAAAAGAAACTTTCAAATTAACTGAACATCTTCAGAGCCTGTCTTTATGTGACCTTATAAGAGCTTACCACTTATTACCAGATGATGTAATGCAGCAAAAATCTTAAGATTTTAGGACTTAATTGAATGCCTTAGAGAATGAAACTTTTTCTAAAACTTAATTTTGCATAAGGTTAGGAAACAAACACCACTTATCCTGCATAAATGTCTACCTGTTACAAGGAAAATGCTTGCTATTTTATGGCAGTGGGAAGGAAATAATGGTTGTGTATCAGAATAACCTGGGGAAATGTGCCAAAATAAAGACTCAGGCTTCCAGTGCAAGATTCTGATTCATTATTATCTCCTATGGGCTCAGGAATCCAATACATCGAATACATTCATATGTGACTGGATATTATTGCAAGCTGTCCCCAGCATCTCTTAGTGAAGCCATGTAATTTTAATCTCATCAGAGATGTAAAAAGGGAAAGTTATTTAAAAAATAGTACCCAAATGTTTTGCCAAAGCCATTTCAATGGTCACTAAACAAAAGACATGATGAAAATTGATCTCCCTGGGAAAATCCATAGCAAAGTCTTCCCTTCCCACTGCTAAAGTCTACATACCTCTAATTGAAACACTGAGGAAAATATTTAAAGCAACCATTTTGGGATTTTATAGTGATAATTATAATAACATGAAATATTAGTCCATATTTACTGGGAGTTTCTCACAAGCAGTTCCAGATTTTTCCCAAGGAAATATGATTCCAGATTCTTCCTAAGGAATTGTATTTAATGATTTAAAACATTAATTGCAACAGAGAATAGATTCCACGGTTGAAGACAAATTTACTACTAATCTCACTTCGGGCTTCATATTTTACCTAAACTGAAAAAGAAAAGGAAAGGGGAAAATTGGAGATGGATAATGTACTAAAGATTAAAGACAAATATGCAAAAAAAAATTCTCCTTTTCTCAGACTTGCCTTCATTTGGGTTGCCACAAACAACAAACAGTAAAATAGTGACATTTTTACTTGAAAACCCTATTCAAGTGAAGGACACATTCATTACTTAAATTGTATAACTTGTCATTGACATTGTCTTTCTTTGATATAATGTTTTCATGGCTTTCTTTTAAGATACTTAATAAGACTATTAAAGACATTCATAGATTTACTCCCAATCTTAGCTACCTTAATTAAACTCAAATGTTTTTCTATACAATCTTACATTATCAAACTATGAATTTACCTATTGCAAAAAAAAAATCTGAACCTCATGGTTAAAACAAGACTTTCACAAATTGATGAGGAATTAGGAGTACATATTCCATGTTTAAAAATTCTTTATACAGATTAGAAATAAGGCTTAAGGAAAGTAGGACAAAAGATAATAAGTTATAAACTAATTGAGAAACTAATAAGATGGTATTTTTCTTAAAATAATACAATATGCAAATAAAAGCTAGGATTAATTTTTGAAAATTAGAAAAGTAAACTAATCACCAAGACACATAGTAAAAATATAAATAAAATGAACATGAAATTGAAAATGAGAATGGGCCTATTACAACACAGAGAATCTTTATAATAAGAAAAATATTTATAATTAGTCAATAAATATAAAATTTGGTATTATTTGCAATAAATCAATTACCCAAACCAAAGCTTTATAAAACTGAATTTTAATAACTATATACAATATAGAGTAAGTCATCAATGACTTGTCTTTTTAAAGTAATTCTGGCTTATGTGGTTTTAAGTATATCATAATGAAGTTTTCTATGCTATAGAATCTATTCCTGAAAGTAGAAATTAGCAATCATTCCTTATAAGCTATGCACCAATCTCACCTATTAATTGCAAGTGTGGAAATGCTAAAGAAAATCCAATCAAACCATCATGTTGACTATGTATAGTATATCCCATGAATTAAAGATTAGTTTAATAGTTTAATATTGGGACAACTATTTATATAGTGCTCACATCAAAAGAAGAAAGAAAAACTGAATGTCTCAGCTGTTGAAAAGTTATTGATAAAAATTCATATTTATTATTAATTTAAAATTTATGTTTTTACATAGGACCTCATAAAATTATAATTTTATGTATTATACACTTACAATAAACATTTAATGCTGCTATTTACAGCAATATGGCTGAACAATGTATACCCACTTTCACAGACATATTTGGAAAACTATCATATCTGACTTTAAAAGAAAAAGAAATCATTCAAGAAAAGATAAAAATGAGTAACTAAAAGCCAAGACAATAAATTTAAGCACTGCCATAGTGGAGATGTGTTGGGGAGGAGAGGACCTTGGGGGAAAGAGTATATTGCATAGGCTTCCAGGTGCTGCAGGTGGTATTAATATCCACATGGAATCAGAAAATTTGGCATGGGCATGTAAGAAGCAGTTAGCTGAAGATGCTCCACCAACAGTAAACCAGGATCTTAGGAGTGAAGGGTAGGACTGTGTACTTTGAATACACCCTTATAAGAAGTGACAAGGAACTTTCATATGTGGGAAAGCACTTTTCTATTAGAAAAATAATAGACTAGATATAAACATGTGAAATGCAGCTAAATTGGCATTTACAGAGAAAGTTATAGAGTTAAATAGATCTTTTTAAAAAAAGATTTAAAGTTAATGAGGCTAAATAATCACGGTATGAAAGTGTAAAATAAACCAGGCTCCGTGGTTTAGCCTGTAATCCCGCGCTTTGGGAGTCTGAGGTGAGTGGATTGCCTGAACCCACGGGTTCAAGACCCACCTGGGTAACTTGGTGAGACCTCATCTCTACAATAAATCAAAAAATTAGCCGGGCCTGGTAGCGCGTGCCTGTAGGTTCACCTACTTGGAAGGCTGAGGCGGAAGGGTCGCCAGAGCCCAGCAGGTCAAGGCTGCAGTGGCCGGGAGCGTGACACTGCACTCCAGCCTGGGCAACAGAGTGAGACTCCAACTCAACAACAACAAAAAAAAGAAAGTGTAAAATAAAATTAGGATACATTAATAGAGTAATAGATGAATGGAAGTTTTAAGTGAGTACAAATTAATGTAGTTAAAAGTAAAGAATCAATATATGTAATTAATGAAATAAAATTTAGTTTATTAAAAAGACAAATGCAAAACCAGAGTTGATTAAGAAGAGACAAAATCGCAGATAAAATCAGGTATACAAAATGCCATGTAACTTTAGTGTAGAGATTTTTTTAAATCATGAGTGATTATTATGAACAACTTCATTGCACAGAATTGGAATCTTTAAAATGTCTATAAAATTTCCCAAAAAATACAAACTATCAAGGCTATCTCAAGAAAATATAGAATACATCTAGGTATTTTTTAGTGTTAGAATTTTGGTCATAAATGGAAAGAACCCCTAAATAGGGTTCAAGCAAAGTAGAATTGTACTGCTTTCTCAAGTAAAAGTTCTGCCCATTCAAGGCTGAGGGTGACTCTTCCAGCTCATTGCTCCTCCATCCCTCGAGTCTGTTTCTTGACTTCATGGACTAAAATGTCTAGGTCTACAGCAAGTACAGAGAACAACAACAAGAAACAGATAAAAAACAATCTGAATAATGAAAATTGCATACCAGTCTCACTTGAGAACTTATGTGTGAATATTTTAAATAAAACATTAACAAATTGAGTCATATATCTATACATGTAGAGAGCATCCACACTTAGAATATACCAGAAATAACATTAAAATCAGTAAGAAAAGGAGGGATTTTATACTATAAATTTTCACACCATGTACAGAAGCAATAATTTCCATGTACATTAAAGTTTTAAAAACTAAACTTTAAAATGCTTAGAAGAAAAAAACCTCTTTATAAAATTGTTACAGAAAATGATTTGCTTATTGAGATATATAATCTATAAATCATAAGCTACTTTGTTTTAAAATAAAAATTTCCACATTCATAAAATATCATAAAGAAAAGTAATATGTTAAGTAAGCCACAGACTTGGGGAAGATATTTGCAATGAAAAAAATTCTAACAAAATATAATACCTAGAATATATCAAAAATTTCTTCAACTTAAGAAAAATAGGAAAAAAAAGAAGCATAAGACTTGGGTAGACACTCTTAGTAATAAGCCTAAATTGCCAATGTACATGAAAAGATTAGTGATCACATTAAGGAAACATAAATTAAAACAAAAGTGAGATTGGAAAAATTCTTCCTGCTATAACTTCAGTTACAAAACCTGATATCAAGCATAGTGAAAACAAAAGTAAAAAGAAACACATGTATTGCTGATGTGAGTATAAAATGGTATGAACGTTTTAAAGAGAGACTATCAGCCAGGCTTGGTGGCTCAGCCTGTAATCCCGCGCCTTTGGGAGGCTGAGGTGAGTGGATTGCCTGAGCCCGCGGGTTTGAGACCCGCCTGGGCAAGCAAGACCTCATCTCTACAATAAATCAAAAAATTAGCCGGGCTGATAGTCTCTCTTTAAAACGTTCATACCATTTTATACTCACATCAGCAATACATGTGTTTCTTTTTACTTTTGTTTTCACTATGCTTGATATCAGGTTTT
>CAUYQG010298253.1:0-29801 GCA_963574415.1 Tarsius wallacei
ACCTGGGTTCTACAGCCTGTCACAGCACCAGGAAATTATAGAATACCTGTCTGGGGATGGGGGGACACTTCTTATCAACAAGGGTGCCTGAACGAGACATATTTGTGTACCTAACCCTTAACTGTACCCCACAATATCACAGTAAAGAAAGCAGCCACCAGCAAAGGTTGAGTTCCTGGGATTTGGTGGCAGGGGTGCTCATGGATCTCTCAAATGTGGGATTTAGCAGGACACGGCTATGGGTAAGTCAGCTTCCCGTGAGGGATTGGAGTCCTACGAGGCTCAGAGGACCCTCCAAGTCCATGTTAGGAGCACAGAATTCCTCAATTCTCCTTGAACAGCCCTGTCTTGTTACCATGATCCAGCCAAGAATCTGGCCAGTTTCAATGCAGGTTGACTGGCTTTTCTCTTCTTTGCACTATGTGGCTATTATCACTGCTTTGATGAGCTGTGGGGCATACGGTTGGTCCCCCTCCTCTCTGGGTGCCAAGGAAATTCTATCTTGGTTTGCTCCAGAGGAGAAACACTCTAGTTGCCTCCAGCTGGCCGTATTAATCCCTCCTTGCTTTTTCTTTCTAGTCTAGGTGACTTTCATTTTTCCTTCTTGCCTAATTAGCCCTCCTTCATCGTTCACGATAATGTTGAATAGAAGTGTTGAGAGTGAACATCCCTGTCTTGTTCCTGATCTTAGAGGAAAAAAAAGCATGTAGCCTTGCACCACCAACTATGATGTTAGCTGTGGGATTTTCAAAGATGGCCTTTTTCAGGTGGAGAGAAAGTACATCTATTTCTAATTTGTTGAGTGTTTTTATTTCTAATCATGAAAGGATACTGGATTTTTGCCAAATGCATTTTCTGCATTTATTGATGATCATGTGCTTTTAAATGTTTATTCTACTAATATGACATATTATATTGCTTAATTTTTATCATTTGAGATGTTAAACCAACCCTGCATTTCTGGGATAAGTCCTTCTTGGTCATGTGTATAGTCCTTTTTATATGTTGCTGAATTCAGCTTGCTAGTATTTTGTCTTGCTCTTTTGTCTTAATAGATACAGACCTTTTTTAAAAAATTCTATTTATTTGGCGCCTGGAATCTTAAAATTATCTTTTTCTGAGAAACCTTCTCTGATTCACTGCTACCTCAAAACAACTCCTCTGTAATCCCATAACACAATAAGTAGCATTTGTCCCATTATATTGCTACAGTCTATTAACTTGTTTGTCACCTGCTCTACTTATTGAGAATAGACTATATTTTATTTACCATTGTATTCCAGGATCTAGAAAAACCACTGTCTATTACAACTTGGGACTTCTGGGAAGCAGATAAATATATTGTAAAATAACATGAGCGATGATGGAAAGGATATTATGTAACAAAATTCAAAAATAAGAGAGCAGCTGAAAAATAGAATAGTGTCAAAGGTGGTTAAACCTCAAATATACTAAGATTTGAAAAAAATGTTGACAGCAAGATTTTGCTAAGCTATATTCAGAATAAAAATATATCAAAGAACGTTTAGATTTGTACTTCTGTAGTTCTTTTATAGTACTTATGGATGAAAAAGAGATTTCCTCACTTCTGCCTTTTTTTTTTTTTTACCAGTGTTTTCTTTTGACTTACAAGGGGAGAATAAATATTGGAAGAGATTATAGAAGTCAGAAGGCTCTGAATAAATTATCTCCATCCAAGACATAGTACGTCACAAGTAAGAAAAGCATGTACATAAAAGATCTCTGAACCATTGACAATAGACCTTTAAGAAGCCATGAATGTGATTTTCTCCTCCTCCCTAAATGCCTAACTTGACAGATCAGACTCCATCATAACTTCAGGATTACTTCCTTCAAGAAAACATGCCCTGAGATTTCTGGAGGGTTAGAACGCCTTTTCTGAGTCACTGGACCAACCCGTGTATACCATTATCACTCTACCTATCTCACTCTTATTTTAAGGAACTGCGTGAGTCTTATTAAACTTTGATGCTTATGCCTTAAATGATGAGTAGTTAATCTAGTTGAAGGGAGGCAAAAGTATGTTTCGGGCAGAGAAGTCAGCATGAGCAGAAGCAGTGAGCTGAGAAGGCTGATGTATTCAAGGACAACAAGATCATCTTTGTGACCATCAAGGGCCAGATCATTGGAAGTCTTGCAAGTCATGTTAGAGAATGTGGTTTCTATGCTGCAGCTAGTAACTGTTAAAAAACATTTTTTTATTTCTCAGCATGATGTCAGCAACATGGCCAACTAGAAGCCCCAAGTGTTTGTTCTTCTCACAAAGAACAATGAATAAACTACAGTTGACCCTTGAACAACAAAGATTTGAACAGTGTGGGTCCTATTATACGTGGATTTTTTAAAAACCAAATGCAGATCAAAAATACAGAATTCAAGGGATGCAAGACTCGTGTACACAGACTTTTTGTATATGTGGGTTCTGCAGGGCTGACTTGCATATGCATAGATTTAGGTATATTCAGGGGTCCTAGAACCAACCCCCTGCGTATACCAAGGGATTACTGTACATTTTAACAAAAACAACTGAGGGAGAATACTGGAGTGCAATAGAGAAGTAGCAAAAACCCTGGTGAGTACAGAAATTCAGGACGTCCATACAGAAAATGAAAGCAAACACCAGGTCTCCACTACCCCATCCTCCAACTAGGATCATCTGGAAATCAGGAAGACTCTTAGCAGGAAGTAAGTAAAACGATCCCAGCAAGCCCTGTCAAGACCTTGGACACCTACTGACTTCACCACTGGGGTTCCCTGCAGTCCTCACAAGCACTAAGCTGAGGGAGCTGCCTGGGGTCCACACAACTGTGCTACCTCAGAGAAGGAGCCGACACAGTCTCACCCCCATGGCCTGCATGGCTGCTGCAATATATCTTCTTGGAATTGGAACTACAGCTGCAGTATGTCTTGCTTTGGGGGAGAGCCATGGCTCCCTTCGTTGCTGAGGCTAAGCTGCTGCTGAATCACTCCAGCCTGGTGGCCTAACGTCCCCAAAGTGAGCTGTGAGCAGCTGTTACACCCTCCCCTTCCCTGCTCCCTTGGGTTGGAGCTGAAGCCATCCTGCCTTCTAGTAAAACAATACCTTGGCGGCTCAGAGTAGTCACACTTCCCCAGCGCCTGATCTGTATCCTAGGAAGTGGTGGCTTGGCTGTGCAGGGCGGTCACACCCAGTTCCTGTGTGGGTATCCTGCATCCTAGGGAAATGGTGTGTGGGTTTACCAGAACAGTCACACCCCACAGGTCTGAGTTGAAGCAGCACGTCACCCCTGGGGGACCTGGTGTCCAGGGTGAACTGAGCAGCTGTGCATCCAGGGCTGAGCTCATGGAGCACTCCATGTCCCAGAGAAACAGAACAGTGACTGAGCTGAGATTCCTTGCCCTATAGGGCGGACAGCTCCATTACCCTGCTTCCCTGGAGCTGGACTAGCCCCTTAGAGTCCGAGCTGCTGAAACACTACTCTCCATGGGAAGTACAGTAATTGCTGCTATACTGCTCCCTGCCTCCCCCGCCAGGGCCCAGAAGACACTTGTACTTCCCATCCTGGAGTAGTTGCCTCCACTGTACTTGGCCTCACAGAGTCGAGCTATTGAGCTCCATCATTCCAGGGTCCATAGTTACTACTATACAGTGCCTTATGCCTTGGGACCAGAGCTGACATTGAGCTCTCAGGTTTCCAAACTGCAGCTAGACCTTGCTCCCCGGGTCCAAACCTCCAAGCATCTCTTCCTCTCCTGTCAAGCCAGTGCTGAATCCTGTTTCCCAGGAGTATTAGCACAGAATCATAGCTACAGCCTGGCCCCCTGCACCTGAGCAGCTAGGGAGTGCCACAGAGTCTCAGATCCTGGCTCTGTAGTCAATATCCAACTCTGCCACAGGTGCCAAAAGAGGGTCATGAGACCCTGAGCCTAGGACTCTGGCACCATAGCTGTTTCAAAAATCCACATCTGGATCTCACAGACACTGCAGCTGCTCATAGGCCATGTCAGGCCAGAGAAGAGGGATCCTTTTGGTTAAGTCTCCCATTGGGAAAATAAAAATAGGAGGACCCTCAGAAGCCCTTGCTACCAAAGCATTAACAACTTATGCTGCTGCTGCTACCACAAACTTCTACAGCTTGGGTCACTGAGATGATCACAGTTATTGCTGATATTGAACACAGCTGAAGAAACTGCACAGAGATTATACCACTGCACCTATCCAGAAACAGTTACTACATCCCTCTCAAACAGCACACAGAAACTCAAATGCAGGTAAAATTCTTTTTTAATTGTTGTTGAGTTGAGATCTCACTCTGTCACCTTGGCTGGAGTGTAGTGGCATGTTCACAGCTCACTGCAGCCTCAATCAACCTCCTAGGTTCAGGCAATCCTTCTACCTCAGCTTCCTGAGTAGCTGGGACTATAGGCACATTACACATGGGTAATTTTTAAATATTTTTTGTAGAGATGAAGTCTTGCTATGTTGCCTGGGTTGGTATCAAACTCCTGGGCTTAAGCAATCCTCTTGCTTCACCTCCAAAGTGCTGGGTTTACAGGCATGAACCACCACACCTGGCAGGGTGAAATTCTTTCTCTAAAAAAGTCACTCTAGCAAATTTGGAGGAGACAATTTCAAATTTTACATACATCAGTCTAAGGTCATACCACCCTGAACATATCCAATCTTGTCAAATCTGACAGACATCAGTGTAGGCACACAAGAAACACAAAAAAGCAAGAAAATATAACACCACCAAAGGACCATAATAACTCTTTACTAACAGACCCCAACACAAAAAAAATCATTGAATTGCTGGAAAAGAAATTCAAAATAATGACCTTAAGGAAAATCAATGAGATACAAGAAAATGTAGATAGGTAATTCAACAAAATCAGAAAAACAATTCACAGTATGAATGAGAAACTAAACAGAAATAGAAATCATTTAAAATAACCAAACAACAATCTTGTAGATGAAGAATGCAGTGCATGAAATTAAAAAAAAAAAAAAGAGAGTGTCAAAAGTAGACTTGTATCACCAGAGACATTCTCTTTAATAAATGGTGCTGGGATGTCCATATGCAGAAAATGAAATTGGTCTCCTATCACTCATCATATACAAAGGTCAACTAAAAATGGATTAAGGACTTCAATGTTAAGACCTGAAACCACTGGAAGAAAATGTAGGGGAAACACTTCAGAGCATTGGTCTGGGCAAAGATTTTATGGAGAAGACCTCAAAAGCACAGGCACCAACGGCAAAAATAGGCAAATAAGTTTATACCAAATTGAAATACTTCTGCACAGCAAAGGAAACAACAGAGTGAAGAGCCTGCAGAATTTGAGACAATGTTTGCAATTTATTTATCTGACAAGGGTTTAATATCCAGAATATACAAAAAACTAAAAAAACTCAATAACAAAACAAAAACAAATAATCTAATTTAAAAATGGTAAAATGAGTTGAATAGACATCTTTGAAAAGAAGACATACAAATGCCCAATGTGTATATGGAAAAGTGCTTGACATCATTAATCACCAGGGAAATGCAAGTCAAAACAACAATAAGATCTGATTTTACCCCAGTTAGAGTAGCTAATATCAAAAAGACAAAAAATAAATGCTGATGAGAATGCAGAGAAAGGGGAATGCCTATGTGCTGTTGGTGTAAATGTAAATTGGTGCATTTATTATGTAGAACAATATAGAGTTTCCCCAGAAAACTAAAATAGAGCTATCATATGATCCAGAAATCCCACTGAGTATATATCCACAAGAAACAACATCAGTATGTCGAAGAGATATCTGCACTCCCATATATTGCAGCACTATTCACAATAGCTAAGCTATGGAATCAGCCTAAGAATCCAACAACAAATAAATGTACAGAGAAGTGGTGTATACATGCACAATCTCAGAATTATCTGAGGTACCTTTAAAAAATGCAAATTCAGGGGTGACATAAAAGACCTATTCAAGCAGATGCACAGATTTTCTAAAACTCCTTAGGTAATTCTTGTGTCTAGTATAATTTAAAAAGCAGACATTCTATAAGACAACTTGTCCATAATCGCTAACAATTCCAGTGCTATGAATGACAAAGGCTGAGCTGATGTTTCAAATTAAAAGAGAATAAAGAAATATAATAATTAAATGCAATTCATGATCCAGAATTTGAGAAAAAATTATCTAAAGACACTATTGGGATATTTGGAAAAATTTACCAATATACAATACAAAATGGTATTGTATCAAAGTTGAATTTTCTGATTTTAATGTGAGAGAATGTTCTTTTTCTTGGATAATATATGCTGAAGGTTTTTAGGGGTAAAGGAGCTATAACTTGTGCTCAAATGGATCATGGGAAAAACATAGGTGATAGATAAAACGATATTTGTACTATTCTTTAAATTATTTTAAAATTAAAAAGAGAAAGTCTGAAATAATTGTATCACCAGTATTAGGACGGTGCCAACTTCAATCCCTGTTAGATGACGGGGAATCACTGAAAGGTTTTAGGCAGGAGCATGCATAGTCAGATTTGTATTTCTGATAAATCACATTGGTGATAGGATGGCAATATTAGTGGCAGAGAGACCAATTAGAAGGCTATAGTACTCCTGGAAAATGGATGATGGTAAGAATCTGAAAAGAATGATGGTAGTTAAGATGGAGAAAAGGGATTGTGAGATAAAATCAGCTGGATTCAGTGGCTGACTGGATATGAGGGATAGAAATGAAGGGAGAAAGAAGGATACCTATTAGGTTTTTGGCTTGAGTGGCTAGGCAGATAGTACTGCTACCAATGTTACAGAAATACAAGAGGAAGAGCCTTTAATGTGGCATTAGATGATTTTGAATTTGGATGGGTGGGAACCTATATAGAGGTGTATAGCAGATAATGACAAGGTTCTGAAGCTTTGATTAGAGGTCAAATATGTGTGTGTATACATGTTTGTGTATCTATATATGAGTATATATACACATACACACAAATATATATGTACTCACATACACACATATATAGTATTAATGTAGCAATATGACATAATCAAAATTAAGAGTTGATGAAAAACTAAATCTAAGGAGATTGAATTTGACAGACATAAGTTTAAGGCCTGTACATTGAACCAAAATACCAAGTGAAGAAACAGAGAATTGAGGAGACATAATTTAGCAGAGTACTATGAAAACAAAATGTTATAGGTTTGAGTATATGTAAATCCAGTATGTCAATGTTTTAGGATAATTTTCAAAAAACAAATACAATCTAAAACAGCATGCAAAGTTTTAGCAAAAACAAAACAAAACAAAAAACACCCAGGAAAAGCTTCACCAGAAAGTTCACCACAACAGTGTCCCTGCTCATTCCTCTCATCAAACAAGGACAATTTTGTGAGAGTTTTTTAATTTGTTTTTTTGAGTCAGAGTCTCACTCTGTCACCCAGAGTGGCACACTCACAGCCACCACAGCCTCTACCCACTGGATTCAGACAATCTTTCCACCTCAGCTTTCCAAGTAGCTGGAACCACAGGCTTGTGCCACCACACCCAGCTAATTTTTTGATTTATTGTAGAGATAAGATCTCGCCGAGTTGCCCGGGTTGGTCTCAAACCCGTGGGCTCAGGCAATCGTCTTGTCTTCTCTTCCCAAAGTGCTAGGATTACAGGCATGAGCCACTGCTTCCAGCTGTTGTGAGAGTTTTAATGGAAAGTCACTAGGTGGCCATTTCACATTCCTGATTTGGCTCCTTCTGACTTCTTTTTGTTTCCCAATCTTAAAAAAAAGTTTAAAAGGCATTCATTTTTCCTTTAGTTAATAATGTAAAAATAGACTGCATTGACATGGTTAAATTCCCAAGATCCTCATTTCTTTAGGAGTAGACTAAATGACTGATATCCGTACTTACAAAGTGTCTTAAACTTGATGGAGCATATGTTAAAAACCAAAGTTCATATTTTGTATTTTTATATTTTAATTCCTTTTTTTCATGAACTCTTAATTTCATTTTTTTCACAAACAAGTTCTGTTATATATTAGTTGTATGTACCTGCATCTTATAAAAATTTAGTTCTAAATTTAAAGTTGTGGTATGACTCAGGTACTAAATAAACCTGAGGAAAAAGCGAATGGCCATAGTACAGTAACAATTCATTGCTACAGTGTCCCATATAAGCTAATTTTCCAGATAAAAGAAGCTTGCCTCTTGAAGTACCATTATTTTTTGATAGGTTTTGAGAAAATTCTTTCTGCTCTCTGGAAAATAACTATATGTTCTTGGTGTCACAGGGCCATCATTGTGGGCTTGGATTGTCATACTGGACTAGGGTACACTGATATCTACAAAGGCCCTAGAAAAGAAAAATGGGTAAGAGTGAGGATTCTGGGGCAAGATTACCAGGTTTAAAATTTAACCCTCCTCCAAACAGGAAAAAGGAAGTCAAGTTATCCCTCTTTGCGGACGATATGATCCTATACTTTGAAAACCCAAGAGATCTGTCGAAAACCTCCTGGCACTGATAAAGGACTTTGGAAAAATCTCAGGGTACAAAATAAATGTGCAAAAGACAGTCACGTTTTTATACACCAACAACAAACAGGCAGAGAACCAAATAAAAAGCACAATCCCATTCAAAATAGCCACACAAAAAGTGAGATAACTCAGCATCTTTTTCACCAGAGAAGTGAAAGATCTTTACAACGAAAACTACAAAACACTGCTCAAAGAAATCAAAGAAGACACAAAAAAATTGAAATATATTCCATGCTCATGGATTGGAAGAATCAAGATTGTTAAGATGCCCATCCTACCAAAGGCAGTCTACAGATTCAATGCAATGCCCATTAAATTGCCAGCATCATTCTTCTCAGACCTGGAAACGGCAATACAGAAATTCATATGGAAACATAAAAGACCATGAATAGTCAAAACAATCCTCAGCAAAAGAAACAAAGCAGACGGTATCACACTTCCAGACTTTAAACTTTGCTGTAAGATTATAATAATCAAAACAGCCTGGTATTGGTACAAGAACAGGGATATATATAGATCAATGGAGCAAGATAGAGATTCCAGAAGCAAAACTTTTATTTCTCAACTGACTCATCTTCAACAGCCACTGGGGAGAGGAGAACCTATTCAGGAAATGGTGCTGGCAAAACTGGCTGACCACACGCAGAAGGTTGAAACAGGACCCCTACCTATCACCATACACAAAAATCAACTCTAAAGGGATCAAAGACCTAAGCATAAAACTTCAAACTATAAGAATCTTAGAAAACACAGGAGGCACCCTCATGAAATTTGGAATAGATAACCAATTCCTGATCAAAACCCCAGATGCCCATGATGTAAAAATAAGATAGACAAATGGGATCTCATCAAACTGAAAAGCTTCTGCACAGTAAAAGAAACCATCAAGAACGTGGGGAAACAGACCACAGAATGGGAAAAAAATATTTGCTAACTGTATATCTGACAAAGGCCTAACATCCAGGATCTACAAGGAACTCAAATGTGCCCAAAGTGGGGAGGGAGAGACCTATTAAAAAGTGGGCAAAAGATATGAGTAGACACTTCTCAAAAGAAGACATATGAGCAGCCAACAAATACATGAAAAAATGTTCAGTCTACTAATCATCAAATAAGTGCAAATCAAAACCACACTGAGATACCACGTAACTCCAGTCAGGATGGCCATCATTAATAACTCAAAAACCAACACAGGCTGGCAAAGCTGTGAAGAAAAGGGAATGCTTCTACACTGTTGGTGGGAGTGTAAACTAATACACTCTGTGAAAAACAATGTGGTGATTTCTGAAAGACCTAAAAATCGACCTTCCATACTACACCGCAATCTCCCTCCTAGGAATATACCCAGAGGAATTCATATCATTCTACAAAAAAGAAACCTGCATACGCATGTTTATCACAGCATTATTCACAATAGCAAAAACTTGAAACCAGTTGTGCTGCCCATCAAAAGCAGACTGGATAAAAAAAGGTGGTACATATACATGCTGGAGTATTATTCAGCCATAAAGGACAAAATTATGGACTTCACGGCAACTTGGATGCATTTAGAGTCTATAACACTCAGTGGTCTATCACGGAAAGAAAGAACAGAGTACCACATGTTCTCACTCATAAGTGGACCCTGAACATTAAACTATTATAAGAAAGGGATTGGCAGTAGCGGGTTACAGCCAGAGTGGGAGTGGGTGAGGGACACAACATCAATAAGGGTACCTGATCTCAAACCAGGCGAAGTGGGGACCCAAGGGAAGTCCAAACTACCTGGACGATGACCACTTATCTACCTAATCCTGAATTGTATCCCACATCTTCAAAAAATTAAAATTAAAAAGGACAAAAACAAAACAAAGCAAAACAAAATTTAGCCCTCCCAATTACCCAGGTCTACAACCTAGACTAGTAACTTGCACACAGTGTGTTGGTGTCCTCATCCACAAAATGAGAATAAAAAGAATGCTACCACACCAAGTTGTTGTGAGGATGAAATGCATTCATACATATAAAGGATTAGAAAGTACCCAATAAATATAAGTTACTATAAAAAAATAAATAAAAAATAACACAGCATGAATAGAAATCTAGAAAGGAGCAAATCGGAATGAAGATTTGTGTACTTGAGGACATCTGCAGTACTATGTTCAGTTTTACTCAAGCTGAATAGTGACAGAAAAGAGTAAAATAAAAAGGTAAAAGGACTTGAATCATGTTGTGTAACAGGTGGTTCTCAGGTCACTCTATAAAAAAGATACCTGTACACATATGTTTATCATAGCATTGTTCACAATAGCAAGAACATGGAACCAACCGTGCTGCCCATCAAAAGAGGACTGGATAAAAAAATGTGGTACATATACGCAATGGAATATTACACAGCCATAAAGAAGAACAAAATCATGAACTTCGCAGCAACCTGGATGGAATTAGAGCTTATAATACTGAGTGATCTCTCACAGAAACAAAGAGCTGAGTACCACATGTTCTCACTCATAAGTGGACCTTGAACAACTACTGTAATACTATAAGAAAAGGATTGACAGTAGTGGGAAACTGCGGGGGTGGGGTGGGGAGGGCAGGGAGGTGGGATTAACAGTAGTCGATATCTGCCTGGGCAAGGGGGGGCACACCTCATCAACAAGGGTACCTGCACAATGAATATTTGTACACCTCACCCTAAATCGTACCCCACAATTTTAAAATAAAAATTAAAAGAGAGAGAAAAAATAGAAAGTAACAAAGGAAAGTTGTAGGAATAAATGACAGCTCTTTCAAAAGTACTTAAGATCTATTATGTAGAGGAGGAGTTTATTATAATTGAAGGAGCATTAGGGAAAATGAGTCAGAATTGTTTACCTTTAAGGTTTCTTCACTCTTTTGTGTTATTAGAGATGGTAGATTAAGGGAGGTGGATAAAATTTCTAAGAACATATGTTTGTAACTCAAAATAAAAATACTTATTCAATGCTATAATTCCTTAGCAATGAAATAAATTGCATTGCAATTTAGTAAACTACATGTCAACAGGAGGAGTCAGTCAAAGGTTGGATGAGCCTGGATCCTGTAGTAAGTAGGAAGTGAGACTAGAGTCCTCCCAAGGCTTTTTTTCTTTTTTTAGTTTTTTAATGGCCAAACTTATTTTTTTAATTTTTATTTTAAAGATGTGGGGTACAGTTCAGGGTTAGGTATACAAATGGTCATTGTACAGGTAAAGTTTGGGCCTCACTTTGGTCCCTACTTCACCTGGTTTGAGATCAGGTGCCCTCAAGGTTTCTTTCTGCTCTAAGATTTAGTGAGATGGGAATGAAAAGATTAGACAATGATATGGGTATTATTATTTTTACTGGATGAAATTACAAGGAAACAAATTGACATGCAGTGAATTTCTATGGTTTTTCCCTATGTATTTCTAGAGCTAGAAGGAAAACATTCCAATCATAGGGAACCATTCATTACTGTGTTCCTACTTTACTCACCCAATACTTGATTAGGTAACTGTCTTCTGAAATAATCAACTATATAGTTATCTGATTCATTTGGTCCTGTGTCTAGAGAAGATGGTAAAAGGTCATAGTAGCATGAAAATAATTCATCGACTCATTTACAATTGATACTTTTCATCTTTTTTCAAAGTGAAAAATGCTAGTAAATAAAGTATATACAGTAGTTCAGCTCAATGAAATTAATAGAAGCATTAACTGAAGATTAATTGAAATCTTGTGAATTAAAAATTAACTGAAATCTTGTGAATTTTTGTTGCATTTTTAAATGTTCATATTTCTTGGACCAGTAATTTCCTTTCTAGGAATTTATTAAAAAGAAATAATTAACACACATACAAATAGAGAGTGTTAAGGTTTCCACTGTTGTTTTTTCCAGTACGAAAAAACTAGAAGCAAAATAAAAATTTAACAATGGGTGTGGCTAAATAAATTAAGATTCACTAATAGAATGGAATACTTTGCTGCCATTTAGCCATTTACGTATCTGTAAAGAGGCTTATAATATACTGTGATTTTAAAGAAAAGGGTAGGTTGCAAAGTAATCTGAAGATTATGTGATTCATTAACATGGAATGTATGTATATAGACACAGGGAAAGGTCTAAAATAAATATTCTAAAGTGTAATTTTTACTTTCTTTTCCTTATCTTTATTTCTAATTTTTGCATTAATTTTTAACAAAATGATATACTGGGGAGGCCAAAAAACCCAGAATTTATTTATTAAAAATTGTGTTATTTATTCTTACATGTTTAAAACTTCAGTCACCTTCAAGTACTCTCCATTTAATGCAATACACCTATTGAGACGCTTTTTCCACTGCTCAAAACAGTCTTTGAACTTGTCAATATTGATGCCCTTTAGTGCTTCTGCCATTTTTTGTTTCACCTCTCTCACATTGGGAAAATGTTTCCCTTTGAGGACTTTTTTCATTCGGGGAAACAAAAAAAGTCACTTGGAGTGAGATTGGGTGAATAAAACTGCTAAACACTCAGCATGGTATGGGCAATGTATGTTTGACTCATAAGTCAACCATCATGAAATGGGCAAATGCATTGAAAGACTCCAAAAAAAATTTCATTGAAGTTGAACACAGTCTCTCACAACAACACTAGCTACTACACTGATGCTGGCAGGTTCCTAGAGCACTTACCTAGTGTGGGAAGCCTGTATTACAAGGGTCCTGTTCTCCAGAAAATACTTCCAGTGTTTTGGGGTCCCTTCTCCAATTAAAGTTATATAAAAAGCAGCTGAATTGTTTGTTTACTTTCAGTCAAGAGTAGTTAATTAAGAGTAGTTAATTTAAACTTCAGGTGAATTATCTGTGAATTATGGGTGTGATTCTTATCTCAATTTCTATTTTTAATCATTTGCTATATCATAAATTAAATGGAAAAATGTGTGTGTGTGTGTGTGTGTGTGTGTGTGTGTGTGTGTGTGAGGAGTCTGAGGAAGGAGGATTGCTTGAGCCCAGGAGTTCAAGGCTGTGATGAGCCGTGATCATGTCACTGCCCTCCAATCTGGGAAACTAATACCATAGATGCTAGAATCAGTTAAAGATTCACATTAGACTTAGCAGGTTTCAGTAGAAGCCAGTGAACATGTAAATTAATTTTTCTCCTGGGTTTATCCTCAATTAAATTATGCAATGAGAAGAACAAGATGGTTTTTAAAACATAAGGTTTTGGGGAAACCTTTCAAAATCTTAGGCATATCCCTTAAACACATGGACCTCTCTACCTTCCAATGTAACTGACCACTCTTTTCTCTGTGTTCTCTGGGAAGCCTGAATAGGTTACTTGGCATTGCACCTGTAACACCGTGCTTGGCTTGTTTGTTTTCTTCTCCTGATTAAAGGACAAGCTCCTGCAGGGAAGAAATGGTATCAAATGCTTTTTAATATCCCCTACCACCAAGCATAGAGACAACCTCAAAGCAGGCACAAAAATATTGCTTGTTGAGTAAATGAATTAATTGTTTATGAGAAAGTAGAAGCAGAACATTACCTTTCACATGAGAAATTGATTCTTTGTGTCTTTGCAGTAAATGTCCTCTATCATAAACCTAGTGGAACACAAAATTAGAAAGAAAACAATACTATGTTATCAACATAAAAATAGGTATATTTCCTATATAATTTATGATATGGTGGATTTTCTCATTTCCTCATTATAGGAATTAGAATTACCAAAAATATCTCATAAATTAGAGCCTTCTCACATCTTTTAGAACTACTTTTCTCCTGCATCAATGAGTAGAAGAAAATGCTGATATTATATTTTGGCACATAGAATTTATGTATGATGAGAAAGAGACAAAAAATGATATGCTTATAATCTCTTCTATTTAAATTTGTAAGAAAAAAATATAGAAAGATAAGAGTGCAAAATGGGTGTAAATATATACAATTACATGAAAAGATATAAACAGATCACAAAACTGTGCCTGTATATAAAAGATGAAAAATATTTTCTTGAAGCTTCAAAGAAGTCCAGAGTGAGGACATAAGTATACAATACCGATTTCTACCTTGAACATGATCCAGCTGACTAAAAAACACACAAAACACTGTAAAAGTGTAGCTGGCAATCTTGATTAGTCTACAAATCATTGTTACCATGAAAACATTTAAAATACATTCAAACTTTTGTTTTTGTATCTGTAGTGTATGGATATTATAAATAATGTTTTAAAGGGTCTCAGGAAGGCAAAAAAAAAAAGATTTGAAAACATTTTTGTCAATGTATAATGCATATCAACTCACCATAAAAGTAGACCATGACTATGTGCACCCAGATAAAAAAAAAAGTAGACCATGAAATAGAGTTAAAAGCTAAAGTACACTTCTTTGTAGATATAATTAATTGTCAGCAAAAATCCTGACATAATCAGTATGAAAATGGGAGTAAAATGTAAAAATGTGATTATTAAAGGGAGAGAGAGAGAGAAACATTTTAGATAAAAATTACACAAAGCTAAAAATAGTGATATGATGTAACCATTAGAATTTGGCAAAACAAAGGGTGAAATCAGGCTGAAGAAAATTCACTTAATAAGATTTGATTTGTTGAACTCTTGGTATCATTTTTAGTCCTCATCTCTTGAGTGAAATGATGTTGTAAACCACAATAAACTATTATATTTTTCCCATAGAAAAATATCAGTAGGTCAGTGATCTCATGATATACAATTTCTGACAACAGTAATATATAATTTTTTGCTGAAAGTCTTCAAAATCAATGAGCGAGAATGTCTTTGTGGGAAAATAAAGCTAATTAAAATTTTAAAAAATAATTTACCAATTTTTAGAAATGTATTGATGTCTTACAGGTAAACAATTAAGATAATAAATAGTTTAAGAGCATGAATTTAAGTTGTCCTCAACCATTTACCTCAGTTAAAATGAAACTGTTCACTCTTTTTGTCAAAGATAATAAGAAAAGAAATTTCAATATCTGTGACTAAGAACTCTTATTAGCTTATGGGCACAATTAGAATGTATGCAACTTTTTCAAAACATTTGACCAAATGATTATTTTCCATTTGGAAATATCCAACATCAAATAGAGATTATGATTTCATAACAATTTTTAAAGCTCTAATCAAGAAAGATGCAAATACATGAGCATTTAATGTAATAAATTTATATTTTACATTGAATATAGCTTGGATAGGTAAGAAAAACCACTATGTGAATATATTCATGAGAACTAAATAAATATATGTCTTGCAATACATAAATACAAAAAAAATCTCCAAACAAAATCTACTTTGGTTATTGGGTCCTGCAAATTACTTAACACAGGGAGATCAATTAGTGAGCTTGTTTACCAGAAAAAAAATTTTTAATTCCTATTCATAGACTATTCTTGAAATAATGTAATTTTAGAATGAGAACAGATTGGTGGTTTCCAGGGCTAGAGTTTGTGGGGAGGCAACAGGATGGCTATAAGGAGGTAGCATGAGAGAACTTTGCGGTGATAAGATGACTGTGTCGCAATTGCGGCTGACAGTTACATGACAGACACGGGTTAAATTACATACAGTTTTATGGACACAGACGCGCACAAATGAGTGCATGCATCTGGTAACCTGAATAAGCTCTGTGGATTGTAACAATGCCAATTTCATGGTGTCGATATACATTTGATATACATTTATGCCAGATGCAAACATTGGGGGAGGAGGAGTGAAGAGTGCATGGAAGCTTTTGCACATATTTTTAACAACTTCCTGTGAATCTATAATTACTTTGAATTAAAAAGTTGAGAAAAGAATTAATTGAAGATGAGAGGAAATTAATTTCAAAAGTTTGTGGGAAATTACATTCTTTTAGCTCAGTCCGCATGTGGTAGATGACAGTGTATCTGATGCTCAATACTACCAACAAACTTGCTGCTGCTCTTTACATTTCCCACTAGTGCTTTGTTCATTGTTATTAACATAGGAGACATTTTAAAACAGCTTCTGACATTTTTCTTTGCGTATAAATCTTCTAATCAGGTCTTAAACAACTTCTGAGCTCTCTGCAGGTGACATGTTTACGGGTTGATTGGATGAAATGTTTGAATCTTGTCAACTAGGAATAGTATTTTATTTTTTATTATTTATTTATTTATTTATTTATTTACTTGTTTATTTTTGAGTTGGAGTCTCACTCCGTCGCCCAGACTTGAATGCAGTGGCTGCTCCCGGACACCACGGCCTCAATCTGCTGGGCTCCGGTGATCCTTCCGCCTTCCGCCTCAGCCTTCCAAGTAGCTGGAACTACAGGTGTGCGCTACCACGCCCGGCTAATTTTTTTTTTAATTTGTTGTAGAGATGAGGTCTTGCCAAGTTGGCCAGGGGGGTCTCGAACCCGTGGGCTCAGGCAATTCACTCACCTCGGCCTCCCAAAGCGTGGGATTACAGGCTGAGGCACCGAGGCTGGCCAGGAATAGTATTTTAAATGACAAACTTCATTTGTGTTTGTCAGGCTCCTTTCCTAACTAGACAATTCTATTGAACTCTGGGTACTGGTCTTCCTCCCCCAACCTCTTCCAGGTTGTTATTGTTATTTGCTTGTTTAGTGACTGGCTGGAGTATTTTAGTGACATCCATTTCCCTCTTGTAGTGCTAAACTTCTAATGTTGGTCCTCAGGGATCCGGACTTGAGTATGTCCACAGTAACCCTGAGGTGACAGTGTTTTAGGCAGGACTCTTTTTTTGACTGTCTCTCTGACCATACCCAGCTGGTAAATTCCACTTATTTCTGGATAATTGCTCTTTTGTCTTCAACAATGCTCTGGGGGATCTCACTTGCTCTTAGGATGAATCCAATCCAATTAAGGCTCCTTTAAAAGGATGGAGGTCAGTGTTTAAGATCTGTTCTGACCCTGGGAGGGCTCCTCCTAGCTGTCTCTTTCTCCACTTAACTTCAGTAAACTAGCCAGTATGCAGTTTAACCTATACCACAATGAGTCTACCAATCTCCCCCTGCTTTTTTTTTTTTTAATCATACTTGCACTGGTTTGGAGAATGTTCTTTTGCTTGACCTTCTCCATGCTCTGTTCAAAAGAAGTTAGTTCTTTTGGGAAGAGACTGCAAGCTATCTGTTTTCTAGCCTGGCTCTCCCTCAAGGCCAAGCCCTGGTTCTAGCAGGGGGTGGGATAACGGAGCTCTTCTGAGTGTTGCCTCTGCTTTGGGAGCTGAGCTGCAGGTGGAGGGAGAGGATTAGCCTTAGGTCCGCTCATGCTACTCTCCGTGTAAAACTGCCATTTTACAAGCCATGCCAAGGGCAATCCAGGCCTAAGGATTCTCTGAGATAGAGCTTCTAACCTGTGAATGGCATCTGGGGAGAGGGAGTCCTCCACCTCTTGTCTGCACTCACCCAGAATTTAGCTTCAGCAACTGGAGGCAAGATAAGAAATACTGCTGTCTTGTATACCTGATCCTTAATTGTACCCCACAATATGATAATAAAAAATACTGATTAATTAAATTAAAAAAAAAAAGGAAGACAAACATTTCCCAAATAAAATAAAAATAGAGACAACTATATAAACATAAAAAAAAAAATATTGCTGTCTTATCCCTCCAGGGAAGATAGTCCTCTGGTATCTGTGGGGAGAGGGAGCCCCATTTTCTTGGCTGCACGAGCCTGGAGTTTTTGGCTTACTGAGCTGGGAGATGGGGACGCAAGGAGCGTCTTGATTCAAACACCACAGGCTCTCACTGTTTTCAGTGAATTTAGTAGATTTTCTTGAATAGATTTTTGTTGTTGTTTGCTGTATGCCCTTTAGGACCATTTCAAAAACTTTAAATGGTTGTGTTTTTTTAAAAGAGTAATTTAAATCAGTTTTGCTGGTGAATGGGTTTGCAGAGATCTTCGTGCTTTCATGGTAGAAGCTGATCTCTCAGCACTATGTATTTTCATACCTTTATATTCCCACTCATTTTTTCTTAGTTTTATTTCTTCTTGCTAGCCTGACTGCATCTTTGCAAGCTTCCTCAGATGTTTTATAGACTAAGGTATGTATAAATGAAATTTAAGTATAGCTCCTTAATAAGACCCACCTCTCATCTGTCAAGGATCTTTTATGTTTTTATAAACAGTAAATAATATGAACAAAATTTTAATCATTGACTTTTCCCGGAAAAAATTAGGGTAAAAGAAGTATAAAATAAACAGCTTGCCATTACCTTGCATTCATGTTTTTCAAAAACTTTTAACAGTCAGATTAATGAAGATTTACCTCTTGTTCTCTGGCACTTTGGTAGCTTGCTATAGTAGAATTCCTTTCCTTCTTTGTTATCAAATATTTTTTCTTGGTTTTAATCTAGGTAAAAGAACCATATTTAAAATGATGTTTAATCAACATATCAAAGAAAGTATATCTATACGGATGTGAAACTACTCTCAGACTTGTTCTTCTGAAAAGATGGAGAAGTACTTTCCCTATTCCTCCAACTACACCCAAACACTCTGGATACTGTAGGAACATAAAATAAACATCTGAGATCAGCCTAGGTAGCAGCAAAGCCTCGTCTCTACAAAAAATAAAAAATAAGCCGGCATGGTGCCGCACAATTGTGGTCCCAGCTACTCGGGACGCTGAAGGATTGCCTGAGTCCAGGAGGTCAAGGCTATGGTGAGCTCCCAGCTCAAAAAAATAAAAATAAAATGTAAAATGAAAGGACATAAGATGGAGTCAATATAGCCAATGAGCAGCCATTTAAACACTGCCTAGTTGTCATGTTTTTCTAGCAGTTCACTTTAATTTACCCTCTAATCACTAACCAAGGACAGAAGGGTTTCTCAGAGGTAGCTATTGATAACTGTCTTACAACCCCTTCCCCAACTTGTTTAGTAAACACATTAACCTAATCAGCCCTGCCTGACCTTCATGCCATAGACCCTATCAACCTGCCATCACCTGATGTCAGTACCTGTGCTTACCTGGTCTCCTTCGTGATGATGTGAAAAAGACCACCTAATCACCTTAATGACCTGCTCCCCTCAAAGGGAAGGTTTAAAAGCATCCAACCTCAAGCAGCCATTTGCCATTGTTTTTGTTAGTTCTGGCCAGGCCACATGTTTCACTGAGGTATGGCCGGGACAAGTTTCCCTAAGCTTTGGCCCCCTCCCCTACCTTGGGGAGGTGAATCTCCTCTCTCTCTATTTCTAATTTACTTTCTAAATAAACTATATTTTCCAATCTAACTTCTGTGCAATTCTCTGCATCTTTCACGCAATACTAGATCGGTCGGATCTAACATTTTGGAGGCCCCTCTGGGATTTTGACCTAAAATAAAATAAGCTACATAATAAGCTCTAAAAGGTAGAAAGGAAAAGGCAGACTGACTAGAGAATTTGGGACCAGGAAGCAACATGAAGGTGAGTTCTCTGGGTTTTCTCTCTGCTTCATATGTTCCAGCCATAAAGCTGGAGAAGCTGACAACCCAGAAATGCCAATAAATGCCAATTTGTACAAGTCTTTACAAAAGCCTGATTCTTTTAGCTAAAGGACTAGGAGAGGGGCAGCCTAGAAATATCTAAACTGTTCAGGTAATAGCTATTTCCCTCAAGCTCAATACCACAGGAAAATCTGTGATCCCCACACCCACCCATGCCAACAAAGGCGGAGTCCGGGCCTCAACTTCCATCCTCATGAGCCTGCAAGGAGGTGCCTCAGCCCCTTCTCCAGGGAGAGGTTGGAGAAGGCAAAGCAGGAGGCCAGGCAAATAGTCATGTGAAAAGATTTCAGCATCATTAGCTGTCAGGGAAATGCAAATTAAAATTTTGTTTATATTATATACTGTTTATAAAAACACAAAAGATCCTTGACAGATGAGAGGCAGGTCTTACTAAGGAGCAGTGACATATTACAATACACCCATCAGACTGGCTCAAGTAGAAAACAGGGACAATGCCTGATCTTGGGGAGGACACACAGCACCTGGGTCACTCGTACACTGCTCTCACAAATGGAAAATTATGCCTCTACTTTGAAAAATAGTTTGGCAGTTTGCTAAATAATTAAACATGCAACTGCCATACCACCCAGCAAATGCACTCCTGGGTTTTTATCCCAGGGAAATGAAGACTTATGTTCACGTAAACCCGTACATTAGTGTTATGTTTATAATGGCCCAAAACTGAAAACAACCCACATATCCTTCAACAGGTGGTTATACCAGTGGTGGGAAATCTGGGTCATAGAATACAACACAGCAATAAAAAGGAAGAAATTATAGATGGATGCATTCACTTGGATAGGCATTCTAAGAATTATCCTGAGTGAAAAAAGCCAATTCTAAAAAATTACATAGTATGTGATTTCATGTAGGTGATATTCATGAAGTGATAAATTTACAGAAATGGGGAACAAAGATTTGTAGTTGCCAGGGGGTAAGTAGGGGGCAGAAAGGTGTGGATGTGACTTTAAGAGGGCAACATGAGAGATCCTTATGGTCATGGAAGTATTCAGCATTTGACTGCATAAATATCAATATCCTCATTGAAATATTGTGCTATAGTTTTGCAAGATGTTACCATTAGGGAAAACAGAAAATAGAATCCATGGTATCTTTCTGAATTATTTCTTACAACTGCAAGTGAATAAAAATAAAAAGATCAGCTTTAAAAAGTTAAAATTTAATTGGTATCATGTTCAATCTGTTTATTATTCTTTAACAAAATTAACATTTTTATAATGCTAGAAAAATATCTTGAATGCCTATACCCAAAATGTGCACATAATCAGCATCTGACCACTGTAGAGATTCATTTGGTTCCAGAAAATAAGCACACAGAATACAGATTTGTACTTCTTTCTTGTTATTTTTTACTCCAAAGGGGATATGTGTATGTATGTATGTATGAAGGTACGTGTAAAGCGCCTGAATTGTAGACATGGGTATGAATATTTATCCATGAGGGTGCTGATGTATATAACTGGAAAAGAGAAGTGCTTGTGAAATAAAGATTTGCATGATATTTTAATAAATCCATTAGAATATTTAAATAAATATTGTCTTTCAAAGTATTATGGATGGAGAGAGGCAAGAGAAAAAGATTGGAAAATGGAAAGAAAGGGAGAAAGTTCAGTCAGCATAGGAGAGGACAGAGAGGAAACAAAACATGTATTCTTGTGATATGTGATTATTTACATTTTTTAAAAATTTGGACTTTATCTGAATTTCTTGTTCATGTTCCCAGAACCCATTCCCTCTTCTTCTGGCATAGGTCTTTAATTTTTGTTAAAATTTAACAAAATCTACCCGCTCACAGTTCATGAAGTCTGGGCGATTTTCTGATTTCAAAGAGGTTCATCAAACAACCCAGGCCGAAGACAATAGTATAATTTGTCCCATTAGTCATGACCCATGATTCAGAGGCCAGCAGATGTCTAAACCAGTCTCATAAGAGTCAACTTCTGGTTTTTTTTTCCATCCAGCTTTATTAAGGTATAAATTGACAAATAAAAATTGTATATATTTAAGGTGTGCATGCTGTTTTGATATAAGAATACATTTTGAATGATTACCACAATTAAACTAATTAACACATCTGTTGCTACACAAAGTTGCCACCTTTCTTCTTTTTGTGGTGAGAATATTTAGGATCTACTCTCTTGGCAAACTTCAAGTATACAATACACTATTATTCACTATACTCCCTATGTTGTATGTCAGGTCTCCAGAACTTCCTAGTTTATAGCCTTTGTCTAACATATCTCTCTGACCTTGGTAATGAACTTTCTATTCTCTATTAGGTAGACTCTTTTAGATTCCACATGAAAGTGAGATTATGCAGTATTTGTCTTTCTGTGCCTGGCTATTTCCATTAGCATGATGTCTTCTCCCTATGTTGTCACAAATATCAGGATTTTCTTCTCTTTTAAGGCTGAATGATACTCTATTTACATAACTTTTTTTTTTTTTTCTGAGTTGGAGTCTCACTCTGTCGCCCATACTGGAGTGCAGTGGCCGCTCCGGCCACCGCAGCCTCGACCTGCTGGGCTCCGGCGATCCTTCCGCCTCAGCCTTCCAAGTAGCCGGAACTACAGGCGCACGCTGCCACGCCCGGCTAATTTTTTGATTTATTGTAGAGACGATGTCTGGCCAAATTACCCGGCCGGGTCTCGAACCCGCGGGCTCAGGCAATTCACTCGCTGCGGCCTCCCAAAGTGCTGGGATTACAGGCTGAGCCACCGAGCCCTGCCTACATAACTTTTTTTATTCACCCATCCACCATTGACAGATGCTTAGGTTGTTTCCATATTTGGCTATTGTAAACAGTACTGCAATAAACATGGGAGTGCTAACATCTCTTAAGGATCTGGGTTTCAATTCTTTTGAAAAAATACTGGAAGGGGGATTGCTGGATCATATGATAGTTCATACTTTTTTATTTTTTGAGGAAACTCCATATTGTTTTCCATAATGGTTGTGCCAATTTACATTCTCACCAACAATGTATAAGGGTTCCATTTTCTCCACACCCATGCCAACACTCATTATTTTTTGACTTTTTGATCTAACAGGTGTGAGGTGATATTTCACTATGGTTTTGATGTGCATTTCCCTTGATGATTAGTGATATTGAGCACCTTTTCATATATTTATTCTTGTATGTATTCTTTGGAGAAATGTCTATTCAAGTATTTAGCCCTTTTTGAAGTCAGGTTATTGAGTTTTTGCTATTAAGTTGTAGGAGTTCCTTATATATTTTGGAGATTTCTTTGTTGTACAGAAGTTTTTAGTTTGATGTAGTTCTACTTGTTTATTTTTGTTTTTGTTGCCTGTGCTGTTGGTGTTACATCCGTGAAATCCTGCCAAGGTCAATGCCATGGAACTTTCCCCCTATGTTTCTTCTAGGAGTTTTATAGTTTCTGGTCTTATATTTAAATATTTAGTCCATTTTGAATTTTTTTTTGGGGGGTGCAATATAAAGGTCCAATTTCATTATTTTGCACAGGTATGTCTAGTTTTTCCAACACAACTTGTTGAAGAGACTGTCCTTTCCCCATTGTATATTCTTGGCACTCTTGTCAAAGATTAGTGGACTGTATATGTTTGGGTTTATTTCTGGGCTTTCTATTCTGTTCCATTGGTCTATGTGTCTGTTTGTACTCCAGAATGATACTGTTTTGATTGCTGCAGCTTTATAATATATTTTTAAATCAGAAAGTGTGATGCCTCCAGTTTTGTTCTTCTTGCTCAAGATTGCTCTAGCTATTTGGGTTCTTTTGTGGTTCCATAGGAATTTTAAGATTGTTTTTCTATTTCTGTGAAAATGCTGTTTAAATTTTGATGGGTATTGTATCAGATCTGTATGTCACTTTGGGTAGGATGAACATTTTGACAATATTAATTCTTGTTATCCATGAACACAGGATACCTTTCCATTTACTTTTGTCTTCTTTAATTTCATCAGTACTCTATAGTTTTCAGTGCACATATCTTGTACCTATTAGGTCAAAATCTCAATCTCTGCATTTTTGAGGGAGCTACTAGAAAGGAGGCCCCTCAACCAACTTAGTGTTGTGAGGATGTGAGGCTGGATTTCTATGCCATTTTGCCACCAAAAGAGAATGGAGTCAACCAAGAAGAGGCAGAAATCAGATGAAAATGGGAGGGGGAAGAACCTTCAAGATCCAGTGACATCACTTGAGCCTCTCTTTGAAGCCACGATTCCTGTCAGACTTGTGCCTAGACATTTTATTTAGTAATCTAACAAACTTCCCTTTTATTTAAGCCATTTTTGAAGGATTTTTTGCCCCTTGCAATGGAAGAACTCCTGCTACACCTTTGGAACATGGTTTAGTAGCTAAAGAACAAAATTATTTTTACTTCTTTACCATCATCCCCATGCTAATAAATGGAATCTCTAATCTCTAGATGCTCAGACCCCAAGTCCTGGAGATGGCTTTCTCTCCTTTCTATTTCTAAATCTCATAAAGAAATCATCAGCAAATTCTCTGGACTAACATATATCTAAAATCTGTCTGCTTTTATTCCCTCCCTGCTCCAACCACCACCTTATCCTGCCTAGATTACTATAAGAATTCCAGCTATTCTTCTTTGTGGCCCATCATTCTACTCTGAATACAGCAGATGATCCTGCTAACACTTAAAGCAGATCATGCCACTCCTCTGTTTGAGCAAAGTTCTCCAAACTCACTTGGAACAAAAACTGAAGTCCTAAGCCTCCACAACATTATATGTTCTGACCTCCCAATCCCCAACACCCCTCTGAATTAATCTCTTACCACTGTTGTCCTTGTACATTTTTCTTTAGGCATATTAGCCTCATTGGTCTTCCTAGAAAATGACAAACATGCTCTTTTCTCAGAGCTTTTGCACATTTAGTACTCCTGGCCAGGGAAAATTACCCCAGATTGTTCCCCAATTATCACTGTTCTAGAATTATGCTTCCCCACCCCATTGATCCTGGATTTAGACACATGACTTGAGCTGGCCAGTGGGCTGGCTTTAAATATACTTGCATGTTTTGGCTTGCCCTCTTGAACTCTTGTGATTAGCTACGTGCAGACCATGCCTTGCCTGGCTGCTGGTCTGGGGCAAGAAAGAAAGGTAGACTAGACTTGAACCCAAACCACAATCTGGAGCTAAGTTCAACTGATCCTCTGGTCAGTTCAGCACAGGCACAGATGACCTGCAGATGCATGAAAAAGAAAATGGACATTTGCCATTGTAAGCCATTGAGAGTCTAAGGATTTAAAAAATGCAGTAAAATCTGAATACCACAGAAACTGAAACCTAGAAGTAGGATGCTGTCCTAATAAAAACCTGGACAATGTCATAGTCATTGGCTTTGTGACTGGATAATAGAAAACTGTTACAGAACAATAGTGACTCATTCACAAAATCATGGAAATTAAGCAACATGCTCCTGAACAACCTTTGGGACAATAAAGAAATTAAAAGGGAAATTTAAAAATATTTTTAGACAAAAAAAAAGAAAAGAAAAGAAATACAACATACCAACACTTATCAGATGCAGCAAAGCTGTTCTAAAAGGGAGATTTATAACGATAAACACCTATGTCAAAAAAGAAGATCTCAAATACACAATCTAATATTACCACTCAAGGAATTTGTGACAGAAGAACAAGCTAAGCACAGTTAGCAGAAGGAATGAAATAATAAATGTCAGAGTAAAAATAAATTAAATAAAGACTAGAAAAACAATAGAAAACATCAGTGAAACTAGGAGTTGGTAGCTAGGCTAAGACAAAAAGAAAGAACACTCAATAAAATCAGAAATGGAAGAGAAGAAATTATAACTGATACCACATAAATACAAAGAATCAAAAAAGACTACTATGAACAATTATACACTAACACATTGGATAACCTAGAAGAAATGAATAAATTCCTAGATACAACCTACATGAAGAAGCAGAACATCTAAACAGACCAATTATGAGAAAGGAGATTAAACTGGTAACAAAAAGTCTCTCATCAAAGAAAAGCCCAGGATCTTATGGTTCTACTGCTGAATTCTACCAAATGTTTAAAGAAGAACTAATACCAATCCTTCTTAAACTCTTTTTAAAAATTAAATATAAAGGAATACTTCCAAACTTGTTTTATGAGGCCAGCATTACCCTGATACCATAGCTAGACAAGGATACCATAAGAAAAGAAAATTACGGACCAATATCCCTGATCAACATAGATGAAAAAATCCTTAACAAAGTACTAGAAACCCAAAGTCAATAGCACATTAAAAGGATCATTCACCATGGTCAAGTGGGATTCATCACAGGGATGCAAAGATGGCTCAATATAGGCAGATCTATAAATGTGATACACTACATTAACAGAATGAAGAACAAAAACCTTATGACCATCTCAATAGAAGGAGAAAAAGCATTTGCATCCTTTTATGATAAAAAACTCTCAACAAGTAAAGTATAGAAAGAATGTACTTCAGATCAATAAAAGACATATACGACAAACCCAAAGCTAAAGTCATACTCAATTATGGAAAATTGAAAGCTTTTCCTCTAAGATCAGAAACCAGGATGCCCACTCTCACCACTTCTATTCAACATAATACTGATATCCTAGCCAGAGATATTAGGTAAGAGAAAGAAATAAAAGGAAAGGAAGAAGTTAAACTGTTCCTGTTTGTAGACACCATGATCTTACACATAGAAAACTTTGCAGACTTCATCACAAGAACCTGTGAGACTAATAAACAAATTCAGTAATGTTGCAGGATAAAAACATCAAAATGCAAAAATCAGTAGTGTTTCTATACACTTACAACAAACTATCGGAAAAATAAATCAATAACATAATTACAAAAAAGTAAACATATAAGGATAAATTTAACCAAGAAAGTCAAAGACCTATATACTTAAATTATAAAACACTGATAAAAGACCTAGAAGGCACAAATAAATGGAAAGATACCTCATGTTCATGGATCAGAAGAGTTAATATTGCCAAGATGTCCTTACTATCCAAAGCAATCTTAATTTAATGCAATGCCTATCAAAATTACACAGGCATTATTTACATGAATAGAAAAAAAATTCTAAAATTCCTATGGAAACACAAAAGAGTCCAGATAGCCAAAACAATCTTGAACAAAATAACCAAAGCTGGAAGCATCACACTATCTGACTTCAAAATATACCACTAAGTAACAATAGTCAAAATAGCATGGTACTGGCATAAAACATACACATAGATCAATGGAACAAAATAGAGAGCCTAGAAATAAATCCATGCATTTATGGTCAATTGATTTTTGACAAGGTGCCAAGAACATGCAATGTGCAAAAGAAAGTCTCTTCAATAAAAATTCCATTGGGAATACTAGATATCCATATACAGAAGAATGAAATTATACCCTTATCTCACTCTAAATACAAAATTCAACTAAAGACTTAAAGACTTGAATGTAAGACCTGAAACTATAAAATTACTAGAAAAAAATTTAAGGGGAAGTTCTATTTCATTGGTCTAGGCAATCATTTTTTGGATATGAAACCAAAAGCACAAACAACAAAAGTAAAAATGGACAGATGGAATACATCAAACCAAAAAACTTTTGCACAGCTAAGGAAAAATCAACAGAATGATGAGACATCTTATGGAAGGGAGAAAATATTTGGAAATCATATATCTGATAAAGGGTTAATATCCAAAATATATCAGGAACTCAATAGTAAGAAAACAAACAAACAAAAAACCAAATAACCCTGATTAAAAACATGATCAAAGGATTTAAATAGACATTTGCCAAAAGAAGACATACAACTGACCAACAGGTATGTGAAAAATGCTCAACATCACGAATCATCAGAGAAATGCAAGCTAAAACTACATGGAGATATCACCTCATGTCTGTGAGAATGGTTGTTATAAAAAAGATAGATCACAGTATCTGGAACCAGATCAGACATTAGCAGTGGAGACCATGGAGAAAATACACCAGAGGCACTAGTTGCTGAGTCCCAGTGGAGGACAAGATGCAGAAACATCCCCACCACCTTTGTCCTGGTACCCAGCAGAGACAGGCTCTGGCCTGCCCGTGTGAACAGTGGAGCTACTCCCTGTGACTGAGGGGTGAATTCAGCACCTCTCTGAGGTTGATTACTGTCAACCCAGAGAAGATATCCCAGATGCAGTATCCCCAGAGGGACGGGCCCCCCCAAGGAGATCTAGTCACCCCAACCCACACTCAAACAATTGCAGAACTACAACTGCAACCAGAGATGAAGAACCCAGCCTACATTCAATGGATGGGGGTGAGTTATAGACCGACCCAGCTCCCTTTCCCGTGATTCATGAAGCTTATGACCCAGGCAGGGAGCAACATGATCAGTGCAAATGGAGAGGTTTGAACACAGGTGGATCTGCTGGGGGTGATTCACAGCCTCTCCCTGACTGCACTGTAAGCAGGGGGTCAAATCTCAAGGTCAGAGACCCCTCTCCTCTGCTGTGAGTCAAGAGCAGTAGTGCTTACTTAGGTCACGCCAACAAGAAACCTGAGGTTTCAGAAATTGCCACAATAGGGTGTGCAAGGATTGCAAAAGTTCTTTTAATTTTTTGGTACTTTTTTCTTATTTTATTTTATACTTTAATTTTTATCTGCTCTCTCTATATATTTTGCTGGGTGTGTGTGTGTTTTGTTTTGTTTTATTCCTTCTCTTTCTTTTTTCACATAAGGGTACAAAGGAGTGAGAAAATGTTCTCATATTGTTGGTTTTCACTTTTTTTCTCTTTTTACTGGTTTGTTTGTTGTTGGTTTGTTTGTTTTTCCTTCTCTACATCTGTCTCTTCATTGCCTTTTTTCTCCCTTCTCTCTTTCTCAGTTCTTTTTCTTTCCTTTATGCTATTTTGTACCCAGGGGATATATACACATATATATATATACATATATATATATATATGTTCCTATTGCATGGACATACTGTAAGGTGGTGTGAAGTGGGTGTCAGGGGACCCACACCCCAGTCAGTGAACATTGTAATCTGTAGGCAGCTTTTGAATCTTAACCTTCCTCAATACACCTTATTCAAATCTCAAAGCTGCAAAAGGACAGTGCATCTCCTCAACCCAGCTTAAAAATTGAATGAATCCAGAGGCTTCACCTAAGGAAGAATAGGGAGTTAAGCAAACAGAAGTGAAAATTATTCCCTCTCACTGAACAATGGAAGTAAAGAGAAAAGAAAAATCCATCACAAATGAAGAGAAATCAATGAAAAAATACAGGTAACACAGAGAACCCTAGAAAGACAGTGCTGGAGAATACAGACTTTGGAACTCAAACAATGAAGAGTACCCACACTGGCTGGTCACAGACCGCAAATGCAGGTCAAGGATTGGTTGAAGAAGATGAATAAGAACCAAGAACGTCAAGACAAAAACATAAAAAAATTAGTTACAGAGATACTAGCCATAAAGAATACAGTCAATGAAATAAATAATAAACTGACAAACATGGAAAGAAATATTAACCAGGGAGAAGAAAGAATCTCAGAGCTTGAAGACCAAAATATGGAACGAACTCAATCTGTTAGAAACATAGTAAGGAAGCTTAAAAAGACAGAGCACAGCTGGGCTTGGTGGCTCAGCCTGTAATCCTGCACCCTTGGGAGGCTGAGGTGAGTGGATTGCCTGAGCCCACGGGTTCGAGACCCGCCTGGGCAAGCAAGACCTCATCTCTACAATAAATCAAAAAATCAGCCGGGCGTGGTAGCGTGCGCCTGTAGTTCCAGCTACTTGGAAGGCTGAGGTG
>CAUYQG010298255.1:0-16425 GCA_963574415.1 Tarsius wallacei
TTGTAGAGATGAGGTCTTGCTTGCCCAGGCGGGTCTCGAACCCGCAGGCTCAGGCAATCCACGCACCTCAGCCTCCCAAAGGCGCGGGATTACAGGCTGAGCCACCAAGCCCGGCTATTTTTTCTCATTTTTAATCTTTTAAAAATATAATTATTGGCCAGGCACTGTGACTGAAGCCTGTAATCCCAGCACTTTGGGAGGCAGAGGAGAGAGGATTGCTGGAGCTCAGGGGTTTGAGACCAGCCTGGGCAACATGGCAAGACCTTGTCTCTACAATAAATAAAAAAATTAGTTGGGCATGGTGGTACGCGCCTGTGGTTCCAGCTATTTGGAAGGCGGAGAGAAAAAAGTAATTACTTAGCAAACATAGCAACATTGTATTGTGAGGTTTATGATACATGTAAAATTAAAGTGTGTAATAACAGTACAGAGGAAAGGAGGGAGAAATGGAAGTATAGTTTTGTAAGAGTCTTATACTATATGTAAAGTAGTACAATATTTGAAGATAGACTGTGGTAAGTTAAAGATTAATACTGGGCCAGGTTCGGTGGCTCAGCCTGTAATCCCAACACTTTTGGAGGCCGAGACGAGTGGATTGCCTGAGCCCGCGGTTTCGAGACCCGCCCTTGGCAACTTGGTGAGACCTCGTCTCTACAATAAGTAAAAAATTATCCGGATGTGGTAGCGCATGCCTGTAGTTCTGGCTACTTGGAAGGCTGAGGCTGAAGGATCACTGTTGCTGAGCAGGTTGAGGCTGCGGTGGCCAGAAGCGTGCCATTGCACTCCAGTCTGGGCAACTGAGTGAGACTCCAACTCAAAAAAAAAAAAAAAAAAGATTAATACTGCAAACTCTAGAGCAGCCACTAACAGGTATAGCTAATAAGTCAAAAAGTAGAAACAAAATCAAATCATTAAAAAATTCAAGTAATTGAAAAGAAGACAGGAAAAATGAAACAGAGAAATGGAACAAATAGAAAATAAATCTAATGCTGTCTGTAAGAAATCTTCTTTGAATATGAAAACACAGATGGGTTAAAAATAAAACGATGGGCCAGGCACGGTGGCTCAAGCCTGTAATCCCAGCACTTTGGGAGGCTGAGGAGAGAGGATTTCCTGAGCTCAGAGGTTCAAGACCAGCCTGGGCAACTTGGTGAGACCTCGTCTCTACAATAAATCAAAAAATAAGCTGTGCATGGTAGCGTGTACCTGTAAATCTGGCTACTTGGAAGGCTGAGGCAGAAGGATCACCTGAGCCCAGCAGGCTGGGGCTGCAGTGGCCATGAGCGTGCCACGGGGTGACAGAGTGAGCCTCCAAAATGACGGAAGATTATATACAATGGCTAAAACTAAATTCAACAGAAACCGGGAATAATTATATTACTATCAGATAAGATGGATTTTAGAGCAAAGAATATTAGTAGGTGTAAGGTGGGTCATTTCATAATAATTAAGAGATCAGTTCATCACCAGGACATAACCCTAAGTATTCGTACACCTAATAACAGAGTTTTAAATCATACAAGGAAAACTGATGAGACTGAAAGGACAAATAGAGACATTCACGACCATAATTGGCGGTTTCAAAAGCTTCTCTCAATAAGTGATAGAGCAAGTACACAGAAAAACAATAGAGAAGATTTAACACCATCAATCAACTTGACTTTTATACAATACTCCATCCAACAACAGCAGAATGCATATTTCTTTTGAATGCATATGGAATGTTTATCAAAACAGGCTATGTTCTGGGTCATAAGGTAAATCTCAATAAATTTAAGGTGATTAAAATCATATGGAAGCCGGGCTCGGTGGCTCAACCTGTAATCCCAGTGCTTTGGGAGGCTGAAGTTAGTGGATTGCCTGAGCCCGCGGGTTCGAGACCCACCTGGGCAACTTGGCGAGACCTCATCTCTACAACAAGTCAAAAAATTAGCTGGGCGTGGTAGCATGCGCCTGTAGTTCCAGCTACTTGAAAGGCTGGGGTGGAAGGATCGCCGGAGCCCAGCAGGTCGAGGCTGCGGTGGCCGGGAGCGGCCACTGCACTCCAGTCTGGAAGACAGAGCGAGACTCCAACTCAAAAAAAAAAAAAAAAAAGAGATAGAGACAATCCCATGCATCATTCCTGTGTCACTAAATATTATGGTGAAGTGTTAAGAGATGTTTTGTTATTATTTTCAGTAAGGTTTTTATCCAAGGATGCATATTTATAAGGAAATCTTTCTCTTTTAGAATTTCCTCAAGATTTACAGACTACTAAGTATACAGAAGGCATAGGTGTTGAAAAGTGAAAAAAAATTGGTCATTTAAGTGAGAAGGTTAGAAAAAGGGACTAAGAATTATTTTTGAACAAAAGCATTCACTCTGGTCATGTGTCCATAGAAGAGATTTGGAGATTCAGGCTCTATAGAGTAACTACTTATAATTATTAGGATTAATCGTCAGATGCACTTAATGTAGAAATGGCATATATTTTTTCATTTACTTGTTTAAATTTAAACTTAACCATTCAACATTTATTTTATAACAATTAAATGTTACTGTTCAGGTCACTTGGCGGAAAAAATGATATTAATAGTAGTGAAATTTCTACTAGATAGTGTTTATCTGTGGATGAATATTATGAAACATATTGATCTGCAAACAGATCCCAGTTCTGCCACTGACCAGTTGAATAAGTTTTGGAAAGTTATTACTTAACTGAGATTTAGTTGTCTCATCTATAAAATGAAGATACAAATATAAAACAAAACAAATTGTTTTATATGCTAAGCACATATTAATTTTATTATTATTATTATTATTGAGTTGGAATCTCACTGTCATCCAGACTGGAGTGCAGTGGCATGCTCACGGCCCCTGCAGCCTCGACGTGCTGGGCTTAGGTGATCATTCCATCTCAGCTTTCCAAGTAGCTGGAACTATAGGCATGCGCCACCACTCACAGCTAATTTTTAAGTTTTTTGTAGAGATGAGGTCTCACCAAGTTGCCCACGCTGGGGTCGAACCCCTGCGCTCAAATAATCCTCTCGCCTTGACCTACCAAAGTGCTAGGATTACAGGCTTGAGCCACCGTATCCAGCAATTTTATTATTATAATTTTTATTCAATCATAATTATTAATAGTGTACATGTTAATGAAATATAATGCATATTATTATCTATAACATATCAGCAATACATTCCATTATTAACTATTTTAGGGCAAGTGATAATAACTAATATTGGTGAGAAATAAAAATTTTATTTACTTGAAATAATATTTACACAATGTAGCTAGTTGAGGCATTCAGAATTCATGTCAGTCTATGGAAAGTGACAGAGCTTTATTTAATTGATGAATGCATACTAATTTGAAGTGCTTCATTAGAAGAACTTAGGCAAGTTATTTGCAAGAGCAGCAGGATTTCTCATGTATAAACTTAATGAACTAACCAACAAACACATTGATATGATTATTAATGAAATGCTTATCCAAGAATCCTTTGGTGTCTTTTCTACAGAACATTCAGAAAACTTTAGTGTATTTTCTAAGATTGTTTTTATTTGTCAAGAGTGGCACATGAGGGTGTAAAGACAATGTAGCTGATGTGAGTATATTTTATTTTAGTTCTCATAAACAATAATATATTCAAAAACAGAAACTAGTATGAGTTAGGAAGATTATTTGTACACTCAGGTTAGAATCATGTCAACCATTTTTAATTTGGATTAGATAATATGATATCCTGAATGATCAGCATTTGATTTCAAAGACACTTGTGAACTTGGTAAAGAATACTAATGCCAAGGTGAATGATGTGACATTAAACTTTTGTGCAAAAACATCTATTAAGCCTGTGCACTGTATCTGGAAGTTTGATAAACCTTTGCATCACAACAATGAATAAAACATATACTCTCTTTCCTTGTTAAGTAGAAAAGACAGACAAGGAATCAAAAATTATAACACTGGAACTTCTAAAATGCTGAAAGACAATGTTTTTAATAGTGTGCACATTGTCTAGGGATTTGTTCATCCAAAGGCAATTTTTCTGTAAAGAATTAACATAATAGTACTGGTTCAAATTTGAGATATTGTTCACCACAAGTGCACTGAATCTCTAACCTCCTTTCATGGCAAAACAGTAAGTAATCTGGACTATTCTTTAAGTCTACATCTTACCCTTATAATTTTGGTGATCATATATTACAGCTGCTACAACAAATTCAGTGGAATTTACATGACACATTAAAAATGTTTGCTATTCTGGGATGAGTTTTCAGTCTTAGCATAAACCTAGATAGCATTTTATCAGTTTTTACATCTTTTAAAATAATTGGAAGTATAGCATACTTACTGAAGAGTACACAGATCATAAGTGGCTACCTCAGTTCATCTTTACAAAGTGAACACCAATTTAACCAGTTCCCAGTTCAAGATATAGACTTTCACCAACTCAAAATCCCTATCAGGCCCCTTTTCAGTCACATGTGTCTCCTTAGAGGTTTTTTAATAGATAATTTTTATTAAATATATTCACTTCTATTTCTAATTTTTATGTCATAAACTGGTTTTGGACTTACTGAAAGCTTTTTCTTCAATTGTTGATTGATAATTGAATGCTTGGTCAATACTAAATTATTAAAATCTCACATCTTAAAATTATTATCCTTTTATTTATTAATGCATTTAAGTTGCTATTACTTTAGAACTATCATGAGGGAGATTGATCTGCAATTTTTATTTCTTTTTTTGTTTTGTTTTGTTTTGTTTTTTGTTTTTTGAGTTGGAGTCTCACTCTGTCGCCCAGACTGGAGTGCAGTGGCCGCTCCTGGCCACCGCAACCTCGACCTGCTGGGCTCAGGTGATCCTTCCCTTTCAGTCTTCCAACTAGCTGGAACTAGAGGAGTGTGCTACCACGCCTGGCTAATTTTTTTGATTTATTGTAGAGATGAGGTCTCGCCAAGTTGCCCAGGCAGGTCTCGAACCCTAGGGCTCAGGCAATCCACTCACCTCGGCCTCCCAAGGCGCGAGATTACAGGCTGATCCAGCAAGCCCGACTTGCAATTTTTATTTCTTTACATATCCCTATAGACTTTGATATCAATACTATGCTAACCTCAAAAATATAAATTGAGATGTATTTTCTGTTTTTCTATTTTCTGAAACAGTTTCATGAAGGCTTGTATTATTTTTTCTGGAAGTGGTTGTAAGAATTAACTTTTGTCATCTGGACTTAATATTTTTCTATACAGATTTCTAACTAGTTTTTTTCTTTCTATTTTAAAGACGTGGGGTACAATTCAGGGTTAGGTATACAAATGTTGATTATGCAGGTACCCTTGCTGATGAGAAGTGCTCCTCCCTCCCCAGACAGTTTCCCTCAACTGTCAATCCCACCCCTCCTCCCCTGGCAGTTTCTCACTACTGCTAATCCCTTTCTTATAGTATTATGATAATTGTTCAAGGTCTACTTTGAGTGAGAACATATGGCACTCCTTTCTTTCTGTGATAGATCACTGAGTATGATAACTATTTTTAAGTTGCTTTTGTACATGTAGATTTTTTATATTTTCTATTTATTGTTGAGTTTGTTTTTCTTTCTTTCTTTCTTTCTTTCTTTTTTTTTTTTTTGAGTTGGAGTCTGTCACTCAGACTGGAGTGCAGTGGCACGCTCCCAGCCACCGCAGCCTCTACCTGCTGGGCTCTGGCGATCCTTCTGCCTCAGCCTTCCAAGTAGCTAGAACTACAGGCGCGCGCTACCACACCCGGCTAATTTTTTTAATTTTTATTGTAGAGATGAGGTCTCGCCAAGTTGCCCAGGCGGGTCTCGATCCCTTAGGCTCAGGCAATCCACTCACCTCAACCTCCCAAGCCCGAGATTACAGGCTGAGCCACCGAGCCTGACTGAGTTTGTTTTTCTTAAGTCATGTTTTCTAGAATATAACAGTTACTTATATATTTTCAAATTTATTGTTATAAGTCATTTGCATGTTTTTGCTTATTTTGTTATTTTGTTTCGCTGTTTTTTTTTTTTTTTTTGCTTTTACAAATACTGCTGCAATGAATAGACTTGTTCATATATCTTTTTTTTCATTTTTTTAAGGATGTGGGGTACAATTCAGGGTTAGGTATACAAATGTTCATTACGCAGGTACCCTTGTTGATGAGGTGTGCCCCCACCTCCGGCAATGCCAATCTCACTTCCTCCACTTCCCGCCACCACCAAGCAGTTTCCCGCTACTGCTAATTCTTTTCTTATAGTACTATGATAATTGTTCAAGATCCGGTTAAACTGTTTTTAAAGTAGACTTTATTTTTTAAAGCAGAAGAATTGAACATGGCATATTAAATGTTTTTGCTATTCTGGAGTGCGTTTTCAGTCTTAGGATAAACCTAGATGGTAGCATTTTATCCGTTTTTGCATCTTTTAAAATAATTTGAAGTATAACCTACTTACAGAAGAGTGCACAGACCATAGCGGTTGTCCCAGGGCATCTTTACAAAGTGAACAAAAACCCAGGCCAAGATATAGATTTTCATTGAGTCAAAAGTCCCTGTCAGGCCTATCAGAAGATACAGACATTTCCCATACATCCTCTGTCCCCAAATGCAAAGCCCAATCTATTATCAAAACCATCATAGTGTCACATTCATTATCATCGGTGAACCTATATTGATACATTACTAACATCTAGAGTCTGACGTCTACATGAGGGCTCACTGTTGGTGTTGTTTTTTTCTATAGGTTTGGACAAATGTATAATGACATTTATCCACCATTATATTACCATAAAGAGTAGTTTCATGATCTTAAAAATTCAATTTATCTTTCCTTTCTCTAATCCCCGGCAACCACTTCTCTTTTTACTCCCATAGTTTTGTCTTTTTCAGAGTGTCATACATTGGAAAACATACGATATGGAATGCTCTCAGAGTGACTTTTTTCACTGAGTAATATACATTTAGAGTTCTTCCAAATATTTCCATGGCTTGATAATTCATTCATTTTTAGTGCTGAAAAATATTCCATTTTCTGGGTATACTTCAGTTTATTTATTCTTTTATTACTCATTCACCTACTGAAGAACATCTTGGTTGCTTCTAAGTTTTGCCAATTATAAGTAAAGCTGATAAATATTCCTGTGCAGTGTTTTGTGTGGGCATACGTAAGTTTTCAACTTCTTTGGGCAAATACCAAGGACTACAATTGCTTTTTAGTACGTTAAGGGTATGCTAACTTTATAAGAAACTGTTCAACTCTCTTCCAAAGTTGTAGTATCATTTTACATCATCACCAGAAAAGTAATTACTGCTCCATACTTTACCAGCATTTGGTGTTGTCAGATACATATTTTGGTCTTCTAATAGGCATATAATTGCATCTCATTACTGTTGCAATTTCCTAACAACTTAAGATGTTGAATATCTTTTCATATGATTATATGCCATCTGTGTATTTTCTTTGATCATGTGTCTGTTAAGGTTCTTGGATTATTTTTTAATTATGTTGTTAGAATTTGGAATTCTAAAAATTTTTTTCTAATTTTACAGAATTCATAAAATATTAGAATTTTTTTCATTGAGTAGAGTTAATTATATTGCCTTTACAAATGACATACAAAACCAAAATCAAATAGACAACTTTAAAGTAAAGGACAAAAAAAATCAGATAAATAATTAAAATTGAAGCAAGTGTATAAATAGTAATATCTACTAAATTAATAAAGTATATAATGAAAAAATAAGCTGTCAAAATATAACATTCATGAACCTGTTACATATATGCATATATGATACATATGTATGTATGTATTTCTATATTTATACATAGAACTGTATATACATTATATGTGGGCATATAAATTTATATATGTATACATAAAACTATTACATATAATATATACATATATATATATATATAGAGAGAGAAACACTTTTTGTAGCACATGTTGTATTTCAGGCACTCTTTTAATTCCTTTACATTTGTATAATCCATGTAATAAATCTTTACTCCAGGTACTCTCACTATCATCCATTATGAATGAGGAAACTGATGGATAGGGTGGTTAAGTAACCTACCCAAGTTCATACAACTGGTAAGTGAAGAAGCCATGCTGTGAGCTCATTAAGTCCAGCTTCAGTGCCCTAAACTATTATTCTAAGTCAACTCATGCAATATACCATATAACAATCTATATAAAAGCAAAAAGAACTGATATAGTCACAGAAGGAAATTTAGTGGGATTTTTGCAAATACATGTGATTATATATGTTTATGTGTACATTTATATTTCTAATATACATATTCAGAAATATAAATATTTCTGAAATCAGTATTTCAAACAGGCCAAACTGTAAAAACATAAATTTGGGAACAACTTAGTTAATAAGACTGTTCTAATAGAATTTCGCACACACCTGAATTCAATCAATAATAAAGAGTCATCGTTTTTAACCTTATTTGGAATATTGCAAAAACTAGTTCTTTCATAGAAACAATATCATACAGACCCTGTTTTCTGAATATGAAAACAAAAATTAGAAATAAAAAAAATATACCCCAAAGAGTTCACAAATTTGTTAAATAAAATCAAACTGAAATTCTTAATAGAGCTTTAGAAATCAAAATAAAATTATAAAATATTTATAACTAAATTCATAGGAAACACAGCCTGTAAAATGACCTAGACTAGCAGTAGATGAGCACTTGAATTATAATTAGATTTATTGGAACATAAAAAAGGTTTAATAATCACCAAATCTTTTCATGGCTTGATAATTCACTCATTATTAGTGCTGAAAAATATTCCATTCTCTGGATACACTACAGTTTATTTATTCATTTATTATCATTCACCTACTGAAGAACATCTTGGTTGCTTCTAAGTTTTGCCAATTATAAATAAAGCTGATAAATATCCCTACTAATTAGAAAAATTATTAAACCCAAGAATCTGGGGAAAGAGGAGAAAAATGCCTGAGACAGGTAGTATAGAAATTCAATTAAAACAGTATTTGATAGGAAACCCAGAGCAAAGCCACAAAGAAGTTTATATATCTTAGTTTTTAAAAATCGGTGGGATTACTAATAGACAATTTCAAATCACAATGGTTAGGATGAAAACTGAGCATTGCAGAAGATAGATATTAGTAATATTTCAGAAGGTATATCTGTGGATGAAAGAGTAAGTTTAAATATACTAAGAAAATGATATGAACAATTAGTAATAATTGATATAAAAACTTAAACAATATTCTAGAAAATTAAAATTGTTTATTACTAGAATCTTAAAAAACACCAATAGTTATAATAAAAATAAGTAAAATATAAATTAAACGTTAGAAGCAAAGAAAAAATCTACTTTCTAAAATTATTCTTGAAAATAGCTTGAAAAAGAAAGTTTATAATTATTTTTAAAGCATTTAACAACATAACTATGCAAATAGCAAAACAAAGGTGCAAGAAGTATTGTATGCCAGTCCTATCTGTGAACATTGATGCGAAACTTTTAATTAATTATTGCAAAATCACATTCACCAGTGCATTAAAAATTCAATCTTGACAAAGTTTGTTTTGTTAAATAAACACAAAGATAGCTCAATATTTGAAAATCTAATAGTAAAAAAGTCAGTACATGACAACAATGTGACTTAGCTCAGGTTCCTGGTTTCTAACCTAAAAATCAACCCTGAAATTGATACAGAGGTAAGAGTAAAGTATGAATCTTAGAAACTATCAGCCACAGTGAGTAAAGCTTGGGGGACCTAAGGCTGTTTTGAACTGATGGGGGTAGGTGTTGGTAGAGCCTCAGTATGGGAATAGTTTGAGGGGGAAAAAAAGTGGGTTGTGGTCTTTACTTTTCTCTAATTCTCTTGTTTTTAGCATGCCCATTCTCTCCAGTTGTCTAGCTGCAATAGCGCAGATGAATCTTGTTGATAGAGGTTTAATTTTGAGCCCTGAAAATCAGCATTACACCTTTTTCTGAGTGCTTGTAGAGAAACTTATTAACATTAATCTATATTATATCACAATTACATATTTCTCACAGAAATAGTAAATGCATTGAATTTACAGATACTGATAGATTGAAATGAGAAATTAATATGTATAGAAAACTAAGCATTTCAGCTATCCAAGTTGTTTAACAGTCCTGGGTAAAAAAAGTACAGACACATACTTCCCAAACACTTAAATAAAACCTTATAAAAATGTAAAAGCAAGTAGTCATAATGAATGAGATGTGACTAAAGATCACAGATAGTATAAAGATCAGATCATATAATAGCTCTATTCTGCTATATATTTAAATCAGGAAAAGTAAACAATTTATGCATTCAACTTAATAAATATGTCAAATATATATTATATTTTAAAATTTAAATTGTTCACACACATTCATATATATGTAAACATATGTGTGCACATACACACAATACACAATTTTAGGTATTTGTACATAATTATTAAAAGTAAGAGTAATGCATGAGGATGCTAATTCATGAGAGTATTTTAGAGTTTATCTCTATGAAGAAGAAAAGGGAATACACTAGGTGATGATACCTCTTCAACTCTATTAATAATGTTTTGTATATTAAGTTGCTTTACATATTTTCACTGTCTTAAATATTTAACAATTATTTAAAGGCATCAGTATAAATGTGTCATAAGAGAAATTTAAATTCTGAAATAATTTGGTCCCATTTTCTACAGTCAGATTTTATAGTCTAAGATGCAGAGCACATCTGGTTCATCAATCTTTTCAGTGGTAAGCATATTTTATTATGTCCCGGAACTGGAAGGGAGAAGGGTCCTATTTGACTAATTTGGGGACACTTATGCTATATATTTATTTTAATTTATATGATAAACTATTCATTATCACATAAATAAAATAACTGCTGACAATTCTGAACATTTCAGTTCAGGACAGATGGCTTTAGGGTCAATAAATTTCACAGAAATAAAATACATAAACTTTTTCCTCAGCAGTTCTTAGTTTACTCATACACAATGTGGAATGGCGTATGAGAGTCTCAGACTTGCTCATATGAATAAAGGACAATATGTGCACCCAAGAATATAAGATGATGTCACCATAAATGATTTTTGTAAACATGAATGCCCCATCATATTAATTTTCAAATATTTCACATTTTAATTATGAAGTAATTAAAAAAAATGTATGGCATTCTATAAAAATGTGTAATAGTCTATTTACTAATATAATCATCTGTACTTTGGTAGAAAATTAGATAAAATTTTCATGGGTTAGCATAGATAATCACTGCAGCACTCTTTTTTAAAAATATTTTTATTTTAAAAATGTGGGGTACAATTCAGGATTAGATATACAAGTGGTCATTGCACAGGTACAGTTTGGGCTTGCCTTTGGTCCCCACTTTGCCTGGTTTGAGATCAGGTACACTTACTGATGTTATGTGCATTACCCTTCCCCTGCAGCAATGTCCTGCTACTGCCAATCCCTTTCTTTGGTATTATGTATAAATGCTCTTATTGTATTGTATAAAAGCTCAGAGTCTACTTATGAGTGACAACATATGTTACTCAGTCCTTTTTTTCTGTGATAGGTCACTGAGTATGATAGACTCTAAATCCATTCAAGTTGCTGTGAAGTCCATAATTTTGTCCTTCTTAATGACTGCATAATATTCCATCGTGTAGAAGTACCACATTTTTTTTTTTATCCAGTTAAGCTTCAGTGAGCAGCACAATTGATTTCATGTTTTTGCTATTGTGAATACTGCTGCAATAAACATGTGTATGCAGTTATCTTTTTTGTAGAGTGATTTAAGATCTTCCAGGTATATTCCCTGAAAAGGGATTGCTGGGTTTTTTGGAAGCTCAATTTCTAGTTCTTTTAGAAATCGCCACACCATTTTCCATAGAGGTTGAACTAGTTTGCATTCTCACCAATCCTCACCACCATCTATCATTTTTTATTTTATTAATGATGGCCATCATACTAGGGTTAGGTGGTATCTCAATGTGGTTTTGATTTGTATTTCTCTGATGATTAATGAGGCTGAGCATTTTATCATGTATCTGTTGGCTGTTTATGTCTTCTTTTGAGAAGTGTCTATTCATGTCTTTTGCCCACGTTTTAATGGGACTGTTTGTTTATTTCCTTTAGGAACATTTGAGTTCCTTGTAGATTCTGAATGATAGGCCTTTGTCAGATATACAGTTGGCAAATATTTTTTTTCCCCATTCTATGGGTTGTCTCCTTGTTCTTTTGATGGTTTCTTTTGCTTTGCAGAAGCTTTTCACTTTGATGAAGTTCCACATGTCTATCTTATCTCTTATGGCATGGGTTTTTGGGGCTTTGATCAGGAATTGGTTGCCTATTAAGATTCTTAAATTTCGGGTATCACATTCAGGTTTTTGATCCATTTGAAATTGATTTTTGTGTATGGTGACAGAGAGGTGTCCAGGTTCATTCTTCTGCACATGGTCAGCAGGTTTTCTCAACACCATTTAGTGAATAGGTTCTCCTCTCCACAGTGGTTGTTGTTGGAGGGTCTGTAAAGATGAGTTGACTGGGAAATTGAGGTTTTGCTTCTGGAATCTCTATCCTGTTCCATTGGTCTATATGCCTGTTCTTGTACCAATACCAGGTTGTTTTGATTACTGTAGCCTTATAATAAGGTATAATGTCTGGAAGTGTGATACATCCCACTTTGTTTCTTTTGCTAAGGATTGTTTTGGTTATTCATGATTGTTTGTTTCTATTTGAATTTCTGTACTGTTGTTTCCAGGTCTGAGAAGAATGATGTTGGTATTTAATGGGTATTGCACTGAATCTTTAGATTCCCTTTGGTAGGATGGACATCTGAAAAATGTTGATTCTTCCTATCCATGAACATGGAATATTTTCTCATTTGTTTGAGTCATCTTTGAATTCTCTGAACAGTGTTTTGTAGTTTTCATTGTGAAGGTTTTTAACTTCTCTGGTTAGGAAAATTCTGAGGTATTTCATTTTTTATGTATGGCTATTTTGAATGCGATTACGCTTTTTTTGGGTTCTCTGCCAGTTTACTTTCAGTGTATAAGAATGTGATTGTCTTTTGCATGTTGATTTTGTACCCTGAGACTTTGCCAAAGGTTTTTTTTTTTTTCTTTTATCAGTGCAAGGAGGTTTTTGACAGATTCTCTTGAAATTTCAAGGTATAAGATCATAACATTATAAAAGAGGGATATTGACTTCTTTTCCTATTTGGATATCCCTAACTTCTTTCTCTTGTCTGATTGCTGTAGTTAGGACTTTCCATGCTATGTTGGACAGAAGGGGTGAGATGGGCAGCCTTGTCTTGTTCTGGTTTTTAGGGGAAATACTTCCAATTTCTGTCTGTTTAGCAATTATGTTGTCTGTGGGTTTATTATAGATGACGCTTACTATTCTGAGGTCTGTTCTCTCTATGCTTAGGTGTTCAAGACTTTTTATCAAGAAGGGATGTTGGATTTTATCAAAAACTTTTTCCACATATGAAAATTCCACATATAATGATAGAATAATGTGTTTCCTGTTTTTACAACTGTTGATGTATTTAATTACATTTATGGTCTTGTGGATATTGAACCAGCCCTGCATCCTGTGACTGAAGCTTACTTGGTATGGTAGATAATTTTTGAGATCTGTTGTTGCATCCAATTTGCTAGAATCTTGTTGAGACTATTTGCATCTATGTTCATCAGAGATATTGGTCTGTAGTTCTCTTTCTTTTTTGGATCTTAACCCTGTTTGGATATCAGTGTGATGCTAGTTTCATCAAATTATTTAGGGAGAGCTCCATCTTTCTGATTTCCTGGGATTCTTTTAATAGGATTGGAATTAGGTCCTCCTTGTATGCCTTATAGAATTCCGCTGGAAACCTGTCTGGTCCAGGGATTTTTTTTGTCTGTCGTTTTCTTATGACACAGTCAATTTACTGGGTTGTTATTGGTCTATTTAGGATCTCAATTTCTTCTTATTTCAAACTTGGTAGGTTGTGTGATTTAGAAATTCCTCCATTTCATTTAGGTTATCAAGTTTGTTTCCATACAAGTGTGCATAGTAATCTCTGATAATCATTTGTATTTCTTCAATAGTAGGTGTGACTTGATGTTTTGAGTTTCTGAGTGTGTTTATTTGGGCTTTGTCTCTCTTTTTCTTGGTCATTCTGGCTAGGGTTCCATCAATCTTTTTTACCTTTTCAAATAGTCAGTTTTTTGTTTTGCTGATTTTTTTCTATGTTATTTTTGTTTTCTATATCCTATATTTGGGCTTTTACTTTGGTGATCTAGAATCTTCTGCTGAAGGTTTTGGTGGTTTTTCCTTTTCACCTCCCTTAGGTATTTACTAGGCTATCAACTTATTCTCTTTCTATATTCTTGATGTATGTTCTTAAGAAATAAATTTCCCTCTTCGTACTGTTTTCATGGCATCCCAGAGATTTTGGTATGATGTTTCTTTATTTTCATTTGCTTCCAGGAATCTTATAATTTCTGTGTTGAGCCAGGTGTCATTCAGTATCATGCAGTGTAGTGTTCCTATCTTTGTGGGGTTTGGAGGAATTTTATGGATGGTGATATTTATCTTTATTCCATTGTGGTCTGAGAAAGTGCATGGCCATATTTCAGTCTTGTGAAATTTGTTTTTGCTTGATTTATGGCTGTGGATGTGGTCGATCTTGGAGCATGTTCCTTGTGGTAATGAGTAGAATGTATATTTTGTGGTTGTGGGTGGAATGTTCCGTAGATATCTATTAAGTCCAGTTGATCAAGTGTCAAGCTGAGATTCTGGATCTCTTTGTTGATTTTTTGCCTCAATGATCTATCTACGGTTGTTAGTGGGGTATTATAGTCCCCAACTATGATAGTGTTAGAGTCAATAACTTTTTTTAGTTTACTTAGTAGTTACTTTATAAAAGTTGGTGCTTCTGTGTTGGGTACATATATGTTTAGGATGGATATTTCTTGTTGATGGATCAAACTTTTTATCACTATATAGTATCCTCCCATATCTTTTAAAATTTTTTATGGCTTAAAGATTGTTTTATCTGGTATTAAGGTTGTGACTACAACCTTGTTTGTAATCCATTAACCTGAAAATTTGTTTTCCATTCTCTAACTTTGAGTCTGTGGGCATCCTTTGGGCTGAGGTGAATTTCCTAGAGACAGTAAATTACTAGGTTATGCTTTTTAATCCAGTTTTCTATTCTATGTCTTTTCAGTGGTGCATTTAATCCATTCACATTTACACTGATTATTGAAATGTAAGACTTTGTCCAGTCATAATACTCTTATAAGGCAATTTTGTTTTCATTTGGCTTTTGTGTTCACATATGTTTGTTTTTTCATTTTTGTGGGTATGGTGTATGTTCAGCTTTTGTGTTTTTTTTTTGGTGTGTGTGAACTTGTGAAGTATAGGGTCTTTCTTTTGTTTCATTTTTCTTTGATGCACAGCACCTTTGTAAGCACCTCCTGTAGAGTCAGTCTGGAAGAAGCATATTCTCTTAGGGATAGGATATCTGGTAAGAATTTTAATTCTCCCTCACTGATGAAGCTGAACTGACTGGGTAGGGAATTCTGTGTGAAACTGTTTATCTCTGAGAATATGAAAGATTGGGATCCAATTCCTTCTGGCTTGTGGTGTGTTTCTGCAGATAAGTCTGTGGCAATTCTGATCTCCCCCTTGTAAATAGTCTGACTTTTTCCCTTGTTGCCTTTAGGATTTTTTTTTTTTATACCTACTTTGTGTAGGCAAATTATTATGTGTCTGGGGGTTGGTCTTCTCATAAGATGTCTTGCAGGGGTTCTCTGAATCTCTTGTGCTTGTATAGTCATCTCTCTGACCAGATGAGGCAAGTTTTCTTGAATGACCTCATGGAATGTTTGTTCCAGGTTATTTTCTGTTTCTCTTTCTACTTCAGATATTCCGATCAGACATAGGTTTCGTTTCTTGATAAAAATCACACATCTCTTGGAAAGTTTCTTCCTTCTTCTTAAGTTTTTTTCCCCCCTATATTTTTACTAGGTTGGATTAATTTCATATTTTGGTCTTCCAGCTTTGAGAGTCTTTCTTCTGCTTGGTCAATTCTGCTTCCCACGCTTTTCAGTTTGTTGTTTATTTCTTGGGTGGAGTTCTTTATTTCTGTTATTTCTAAGTACTCTTTCTTGAGTTTGTCTAGGTCTATTGCAATTCAATTTAGTTTTAGCCCTTGCATTTTGTGATTTTTATTGCTTCTATCCAATGATTCTCTGATCTCTGTAAGTACCTTCAGGGTCCCGGAGTCCAGCTCCAAGTGAGAGTTAGGGCTTGAGGCAGGAGGATCAGGAACGGCGAAGAAGAATGACAAACGCCACCTTCTGGGTAGAGTTCAGGACTCTGCCAACTTTATTCATCTTTTACACAAATATATATACCGTTTTCATTCAAACCCCA
>CAUYQG010298263.1:0-26044 GCA_963574415.1 Tarsius wallacei
CCAGCCACCGCAGCCTCGACCTGCTGGGCTCCTGCGATCCTTCCGCCTCAGCCTTCCAAGTCGCTGGAACTACAGGCGTGCGCTACCACGCCTGGCTAATTTTTGATTTATTGTAGAGATGAGGTCTCGCCAAGTTGCCCAAGCGGGTCTCGAACCTGCGGGCTCAGGCAATCCATTCACCTCAGCCTCCCAAAGCACTGGGATTACAGGCTGAGCCACCAAGCCCGGCCAATTTTGTATCCTTTAACAAGTCTTTCCCTATCCCTCTGCCATTCTGTTCTATTCAGGACCTCAGTAGACTGTATGATGCCCACCTTCATCAGGGAGGGCAATCTTCCTTACTCAGTCTACTGATTCAAGTGCTAATCTCCTCTGAAAACACCCACAGAGAGATACCCATAAGTAATGTTTTACCAGCTATCTGCAAATCCTTTAGTCCAGCCAGGTTGGCATGTAAAATTAATCATGACAGGGACTGAAAACTATTCCCCCCTTTGCCAAGGTAGATGCTGCACAAGGCACAGCCCCAGTGGGTCAGCTTCCAGAGGAACAGTCCTGGAGCTGAGTTAGTCTGAGAAGAAAGCCAACAAGATAAGGACAGGGAGAGATGAAGGTGAGGCCAAAGGAGAGCAAGGTCTAAACTTCAAAGATGGGTGGTCAGCAAGACAAGTGGTTGAGGGAACCTAGGGAGTTAAGAGAAGACAGGGGTGTGGATCGTGGCTCTCAGGGGATAAGTCCACTCAAAGTTGTTACTCTTGCTCTTCCACAGCATCTCTATCCCAAGCTAGGCAAAATAAAATACTAGAGATGATCTGGCCTAGAGCACTAGGGAAACAAAATAGGATGCTTAGTTTTACAATGAGAAAAAAGAAGAAAAAGTCCAAGCTTTCAACAGTGGTTAATCACTAATTTGCATTATTTTCCACCCTGAAAACTGAAGTGTAGGTGAGAGAGAATGAAAAAGAGAAAGAGAAAGAAAAAGAGAAAAGTAACTCTAGACATCATATATCCCCCCTGATCCTACGACCATGAGCAAGGTGTTTAGCTTCTCTGAACTTTGGTATTATCTCCTTTAAAACGTGGGAAATGGGCCGGGCATGGTGGCTCAAGTCTGTAATCCCAGCACTTTGGGAGGCCAAGGTGAGGGGATTGCCCTAGCCCCTGGGTTCGAGAACAGCCTGGGTAACTTGGCAAGCTCTCATCTCTACAATAAATAAAATAAAATAAAAAATTAGCTGGGCGTGGTAGTGCGTGCCTGTAGTTCCGGCCTCTTGGAAGGCTGAGGCAGAAGGATCGCCTGAGTCCAGCAGGTCGATGCTGGGGTGGCCATGAGCATGCCACTGTACTCCAGCTTGGGCGATGGAGTGAGATTCCAACTCAAAAAAAAAATGTGAGAAATGGTTTCTACCTCATAGGATTATAGTGAAATGAAAGATTAAAAAGTTAATCATACACACAAAGAGCTTAACACAATATTTATAATATCAAGCCGGACTTGGTGGCTCAGTCTGTAATCCCGCGCTTTGGGAGGCTGAGGTGAGTGGATTGCCTGAGCCCACGGGTTAGAGACCCAGCCTGGGCAACTTGGCGAGACCTCATCTCTACAATAAATCAAAAAATTAGCCGGGCGTGGTAGCGCGCGCCTGTAGTTCCAGCTACTTGGAAGGCTGAGGCGGAAGGATCGCCGGAGCCCAGGAGGTCGAGGCTGCAGTGGCCAGGAGCAGCCTTTGCACTCCAGTCTGGGCGACAGAGTGAGACTCCAACTCAAAAAAAAAATTTATAATATCATAATCACCCAACAAAAGTTACTTTGCATTAAGGAGGCCACCGTCTCACTATATAGATTCCATTCCGAACTGGGCCACTTAACCTTTAAGTAGAAAGAGCAATCGAAGACCTGAGAGTAGCTGTTAATCAGATAAATAAAATACTGAGGTATGGGATAAGAGGTGGCTGACCAATGCTCACAGACCAAATGAAGTAGCTAATACTCCCTTCTGCTTTGTTCACTCACGCATGCAACCCTTACAGGAGACTTATATAAGGTTATGAGTTGTTCCTCTCAGCCCTCACTTCCTCTGGCTCCTTCCTAGCTTCTCCTCCTCTTTCTCTCTGTGCTCGTGTCCTCCACTTTCCTCCCAGTAAGCTGTGCACGTTAGGACCTGTGCTTCTCCACAGGAGCAAAAGCAGGCCCTGCTGAGGGCGGTTAGCCAGGCTTTCTGGTTCTGATTCTGGAGATGTTACAGGCACAGCTGTCCTGGGGGTCCAATTCCACTGTGTCTCCTCCTTGTCAGTTTTGTGCCCACCACAGTCCCTCTGATTCCCTGGCCCTGTAGAAAACCTGTTTCCTGCTCCCATCCCACTTGTCCCCAGTGAATCCCATCCAGTTTCCTGTGTCTCCCCGAACCCCGGGCCTATCTAAAGTCTACTGGTCAAGCCTGACCTCCTACCCAGCCTCACACCTTCACTTGCCCCACACCATCTTCATCACTATGGCAGCCATAGGGCCCCAAAAGAATATAAGGCCCCATGGGACTATAAGCTTCATAAGGGCAGGGAATTTTTGTCTGCCCCATCCTCTGTTCTGTCCCCAGAGCCTACGTCAGTGCCAAACTTCTATTTAAAATGGACACACAGAATTTTGGAGTTGGAGGAGACTCTGAGGATCGCTTAGTTCAATTCCCCCATCTCAGAGACAGAAAATGAAAGCAGGGTCACAACGCAGGCTAGTGGTAAAAGAATTTTCCGAGTCACACGCAAGCCCTGGGTTGTTTGCTGCTGCCCCCTCGTGTCCCCAGCTGGAACACCATGTACAAACTCAGCCATTTTGCTAGTCAGTTGCTTGGTTTGTTGTTTGTTTTTTGATAAAAAATGCCTGCACAACTTAGATGGATTTAGAGTCTATAATACTCAATGCTCTATCACAGAAATAAAGAACTGAGTACCACATGTTCTCACTCATGAGTGGACCCTGAACATTTACCATAATGCTATAAGAAAGGGATTGGCAGTAGCCAGAAACTGCCAGGCGAGGGAAGGAACGGGGCATATAACATCAATAAGGGTACCTGATCTCGAACCAGAAGTGGGGACCAAAGGGAAGCCCAAATTTTACATGTACGATAACCACTTGTATACCTGGTCCTGAAGTGTACCTTACATCCTTAAAATTAAAAAAAATTCAAAAATTTTAAAGAAGAAAGATTAAAAAAAAGAAAAAGAAAGTGCCTGCACATTAAGTTTAATAAATACAGAGGAAAACATATGGTATTTCTATGAAGTGAAACTGTCAAATGGTATCTGCTTCTTAAAGTCTTCTGAGAGTAATCTGGCTGAGAGTTTAAAAAGAACACCAGAAAAAGAATAGTTTAAAAGACAAAGCATAATTGTCGTAGGAGATGCATAAGACCCATAAGAGGAGAAAGGAAATAGATACTCCTGAATTCTACACCCATTCCTGAACTTATTTATTGTGCCATAATTTAAAATAAACATCAGCAGAGGTGTGAACACTCAAACAGAGATAGGTCACTTCTCCTACAGAGACTTTAGTTCACTCGTTTATCCTTTTTGTCATTCATTTACTCCATGAGACAAAGTAGCAAGCATAATAAGAAGCCAAGCTTTGCTCATGCCGCTTGCCAGGAGAAGTTCACAGGCCCCTGACTCAGTGACTTGCACAGTCCTCCGGAAGAAGGCCCTGAAGGTGATAAGCAGGTGGCAAACAAGTTACTACTTTTCTCGCCTACATCACTGCATTTTTAGAAATGAGAAGTTCAGTAGTCCTGGCCCTTGGCTGGTTCTGTACATAGGCTAACATCTGACAGGACTAACCAATATGCACCTGCAATCCATAACCAGATGTACCCTCGCACCCAAACATTGATGAGATCTTTGCCCTAACATAATTTCTGAGCACACACACATCCTCACTTATACGTAAGCTGTGGGCTGAAGCGCTGCTTTGGAGCAATCTAACAGAAACTCTCAGAAAGACTCTCCCAGGCTGTGGTCCTCAAGAAGACTGAATAAAACTAACTTTAATTGTTTAAAAGCTTGGTTTTTCTTGAGTTGACAACTCTTCTGACATACATTTAGTGAATACCTAAGATGTACTCTGGCCAAGAAGCAGAGATGATAAAACATGACCCCTAACTTTAAAGAGCTCACATCTGATGAGACTACAACTGGGTCAAGAAGCAGGTTGACACAATTTGAGCCAGATGGAGAAAGGGCGGCGAGGCGCAATGTGACAGGAGGAGCAATGTGACCACACAGAGGCATGTGCAGTGACCGTGGGACTTTAATGGCTGCACTCTGGGGCGTGGAGAGGCTGGATAAAGCTGCAGAGAAACCAGATTGTGGAAATCTGTTTACTTTTCGGCTAAGGAAGGTCAAGGGGGCTTTTCTACCAATTTGTTTCTGCATAGTCCAAACTGTAAACTTACTCTTTCACAGGACAGTAATGAACTTACTCCTGAGGGTCATTAGTCATCCTTCCTCCTTCTTCCTGTCGCATAGTAAGTGATCTGGCAGCACCTAGGCAGGAAGGCAGGAGGCCCTCAGATACATGCTGTTCATACCTTGCACCTAAAACAATGTCCAGTAGACACCACTTCCCTGGCTTTTTTGTGAGTCAGTTGCAAGATTTGAGCTCTTCTGGGGAAATCTCAGAGCTTTCAGTACCTTGAGACCTTTTCCATCAGGAATTAACCTTTCATTTTTGCCACCCAGCTGAGGTCAGGGGCCGGGAGACGACGCAGTCCACTTCCACGAGACACTGGTGCTTTCACCAGAAACAGGCACTGTACTAGCTCTCCCTTGTCCTTCACATTCAGAGGCGTGGCTGTCTGCCCACCAGATGCAAAGAGTGAGCCATGCTCAGTGACACGGTATTACATTTGCAAGTCTGTGCCTTGGACAACTGTATGTTTACCTTTAGGGAGCATGCTACCTGAGGTGCCTAAATGACAGTCGTGTAGAAAAATAGGCAAGATCACAAACAACCCTAGAACTGCTTCTCCAGCTATGAAATTTTATCTTTTTTTTTTTCTTGATTTTAGTTTTCGCTCTGTTGCCAGGCTGGAGTGCAGTGGCATGATCACCTCTCACTGCAGCCTCGACCTCCTAAGCTCAGGTGAGCCTTTTACCTCATCCTCCCAAGAGGCCAGGACTTCAGGCACACACCATCACACCTGGCTAAGTTTTTAACTTTTTGTAGAGATGGGATCTTGCTGTGTTGCCCAGGCTGTTCTTGAACTCCTGGGCTCAAACAACCTTCTCGCTTCAGCCTCCCAAAGTGCTGGGATTACAGGCATGAGCCACCCCACCTGGCAGAAATTTTATCTTTTTAAATAAACATAAATACTAACTAGTTAGTAATGTTGAGTTTTGTTGAATGCATCCTTGGAGCTAGATTTGGAGAACAGAAATTAAACTGTAGCTGTGTCTCACCTAAATTCTACTGATTAATCTCATCATCTTTGTTTAAATTGTTTACTCTTCTGAAGAACCCCATCTCCTATCTAAATCCTCCCATTTCCACCTAGTCAAGTTCCTAGATCTTTGAGTTTTCTTTTTGTTGTTGTTATTCTTTAACTCTTGGTGTATGTGTTTTTAATTTTTTTTCAAAATATTACATCTACATGTATATAGTTCTAAAATTCAACCAATATCATAAAACTTATAACCAAAAAAGCAGATTTCTGCTACATCACATTGAGAATCAACATTTAGAGATAATACATGTGTTCTGCCCTCTATTACTTGACAAATTCCTCTCTGGAGATGAGTATTCAGCTCTCCTGTCCCCACCATGTGCTTTCACATTCCCTTTATGACCCCATGGCAACACAGTCCTTTCGACCCACCCTGCCAGGGTATAACAGAGCTTTGTGGTAAACTGTATTCAATATTTATGATAATATGTATTCACATTTGAGTCATGCAGAGTAGTAGGATTCCATTTCCCTCCTTTTTTAAATTTTTTATTTTAAATGTGTGGAGTACAATTCAGGGTTAGGTATACAAATGTTCATTATGCAAGTACCCTTGTTGATGAGGTGTGCCCCTCTCCTCCCCTGGCAGTTTACTACCACTGCCAATCCCTTTCTTCCAGTATTACGATAGTTGTTCAAGGTCCACTTATCAGCGAGAACATGTGATGCTCGGTTCTTTGTTTCTGTGGTAGTTCACACAGTATTATAGACACTAAGTCCATCCAAGTTGCCGCAAGGTTCATAATTTTGTCCTTTGTTATGGCTGTGTAATATTCCATCATGTATATGTACCACATTTTTTTTATCCAGTCCTTTTTCGATGGGCAGCACGGTTGGTTCCATGTTTTTGCTATTGTAAATAATGTTACAATAAACATACATGTGCAGGTATCTTTTTCATAGAGTGATTTGAGTTCCTTCAGGTATATTCCAGTGGGGGATTGCAGGGTCATATGGGAGGTCAATTTTTAGATCTTTAAAGAATCACCACACTGTTTTCCATAGAGGCTGTACTAGTTTACACTCCCACCAACAGTATGGAAGTGTTCCCTTTTCGCTGCACCTCTCCAGTATCTATTGTTTTTTTGTCATTGATGATGACCATCCTAACTGGAATTAGGTGGTATCTCAGTGTGGTTTTAATTTGCATTTCTTTGATGACTAGTGAGGTTGAGCACTTTTCATGTATCTGTTGACTGCTTGTATGTCTTCTTTTGAGAAGTGTCTATTCATATCTTTTGCCCGCTTTGTAATGGGGCTGTTTGTTTTTTCTTTTCAGCACGATTGAGTTCCTTGTAGATCCTAGATGTTAGACTTTGTCAGATATACAGTTGGTAAATATTTTTTCCCAGTCTGTGGGCTGTCTTCCTGCTCTCTCAATGGTTTCTTTGGCTTTGCAGAAGATTTTCAGCTTGATAAGGTCCCACTTTATCTTATGTCTTATGGCATGGGCACTTGGGGTTTTAATCAGGAATTGGCTGCCAAATCCAATTTCCATAAGGATGTCTCCTGTATTTTCTAAGGTTCTTATAGTTGAAGTTTTACCTTTAGGTCTTTGATCCATTTAGGGTTGATTTTTGTGTATGGTGTTAGGTAGGGGTCTTGTTTTAATCTTCTGCATGCGGTCAACCAGTTTTCCTATCACCATTTACTGAATAGGTTCTTCTCTCTCCAGTGGTTGATGGTGGAGCCTTTGTCAGAGATGAGTTGTTTGAGAAATTGATGTTTTGCTTCTGGAATCTCTATCCTGTTCCATTGGTCTATATGCCTGTTCTTGTACCAATACCAGGCTGTTTTGATTATTGTAGATTTATAATAAAGCTTAAAGTCTGGGAGCGTGACTTTTTTTTTCCCGAGAATTGTTTTGACTATTTGTGGTCATTTATATTTCCATATGAATTCCTGTAGTGTCATATCCAGGCCTGAGAAGAATGCTGCCGGTAATTTAAGGTGTATTGCATTAAATCTGTAGATTGCCTTGGGTAGGATGGACATCTTAACAATGTTGGTTCTTCCAGACCATGAGCATGGAATATTTTTCCATTTGTTTGTGTCATCTTTGATTTCTTTGAGCAGTATTTTGTAGTTTTTGTTGTAAAAGTCTTTGACTTTTCTGGTTAGGAAGATGCCAAGCTATTTCATTTTTTGTGTGTGGCTATTGTGAATGGGACTGTGCTTTTTATTTGGGTTTCTGTTTGTTTAGTGTTGGTGTACAGAAACTTGAGTGACTTTCGCACATTTATTTTATACCCTGAGACTTTGCCAAAGTCCTTTATCAATGCAAGCAGGTTTTTGACAGATTCTCTTGGGTATTTGAGGTATAGAATCATGTCATCTGCAAAGAGGGATAACTTAACTTCCTTTATTCCTATTTGGATATCCTTGATTTCCTTCTCTTGCCAGATTGCTCTAGCTAGGACTTCCAATACTGTGTTGAACAGGAGTGGCGAGAGTGGGCATCCTTGTCTTGTGCTGGTTTTCAGGGGGAATGGTTCCAATTTCTGTCTGTTTAGCAGTATGTTGGCTGTGGGTTTCTCGTAGATGTGACTCTTACTATTTTGAAGTATGTTGCATTTATGCCTAGGTGCTCAAGGGTTTTTATCCAGAAGGGATCCTGGATTTTATCAAGAGCTTTTTCCACATCTAATGGTATAATCATGTGGTTTTTGTCTTTACATTTGTTCATGTATTTCATTATGTTTATGGTCTTGCGGATGCTGAACCAGCCCTGCATCCTGGGGATGACACTTACTTGATCATGGTGGATGATTTTGAGATGTGTTGTTGGATCCAATTGGCTAGAATCTTGTTGAGAATTTTAGCATCTATGTTCATCAAGGAGATTGGCCTGTAGTTCTCTTTCTTTGTTGAATCTTTACCCAGTTTGGGTATCAGTGTGATATTAGCTTCATAAAATGATTTGGGGAGAGTTCCATCTTTCTTGATTGCCTGGAATACTTTCACTAGGATTGGTGTTAACACCTCCTTTTATGTTTTGTAGAATTCTGCTGGAAAGCCATCTGGTCTGGGGCTTTTTTTTTTTTTCTGTAGGTAGTCTTCTCATGACATAGTTGATTTCCTGGGTTTTCATTGGTCTAGTTAGGGTCTCGATTTCTGCTTGTTTCAACCTGGGGAGGTTGTGTGATGTAAGAAAGTCTTCCATGTCATTTAGGTTTTCGAGTTTGTTTCCTTACAGGTGTGCATAGTAATCTCTGATAATCTTTTGTATTTCTTCAGGGTCAGTTGTGACTTCATTTTTTGCATTTTTGATTGTGTGTATTTAGACTTTTTCTCTCTTTTTCTTGGTCAGTCTAGCTAGGGATTCATCATTCTTGATTATCCTTTTTAAAAAAAACCAGCTTTTGGTTTCATTGATTTTTTTGTAATTTATTTTTGTCTTCTCTGTCTCAAATTTGGGTTTTTATTTTGGTGATCTGGATTCTTCTGTTGAAGTTAGGGTTTTGGTGATCCTGTTTTTCCAGCTTCCTTAGGTGATTTGTTAGGCTGTTAACTTGTGATCTTTCCATGTTCTTCATGTGTGTTCATTGAGATATGGATTCTCCTCTTAGTATTGCTTGCTTTCATGGCATCCCAGAGATTTTGGTAAGATGTATCTTCATTTTCATTTTTTTCAGATATCTGTCAAACTCTGTTTTGATTTTCATGTTGATTCAGAAGTTGTTTAGCATCATGCTGTTTAGTGTCCATATTTTTGTGGGTTTTGGAGAAACTTTGTTGGTGTCAATATTTATTTTTATTCCACTGTGGTCTGAGAAGGTGCAGGGTAGAATTTCAATTTTATGGAATTTGCTCATGCTTGATTTATGGCCAAGGATGTGGTCGATCTTAGTTTAAGTTTCATGTGGTGATGATTAGAATGTATATTCCATGGTTGTTGGGTGGAGTGTTCTGTAGGTATCAATTAAGTCCACTTGGTCAAGTGTTACACTGAGGTTCCAATATCCTTGCTGGCTTTTTGTCTTGGTGATCTGTCTAGGGTTGTTAGTGGGGTGTTTAAGTCCCCAACTATGATAGTGTTAGAGTCAACATCTTTTTTTAGTTTACCTAGAAGCTGCTTTATGAAAGTCAGTGCCCCTATGTTGGGTGCATATATGTTTAGAATGGACATTTCTTGTTGATGGATTGAACATTTTATCACTATTTAATGACCTTCTGTATCTTTTTAAATTTTTGATAGCTTAAAGGGTATTTTGTCTGATATTAAGATCATGACTTCTGCTTTCTTTTGTGTTCTATTCGCCTGAAATTTTATTTTCCATCCTCTTACTTTGAGTCTGTGAGTGTTCTTTATGGTGAGATGAGTCTCTTGGAGACAATATATTGTTGCCTCATGATATTTTATCCAATTTTCCATTCTATGTCTTTTCAGTGGTGCATTTAGTCCATTCACATTCAGACTAATGTTGAGATGTGAGAGTTAATTACCGTCATGAGGTTCTTATACAGTTTGTTGTTATTGCTGCTGTTAGTTTGCTTATTTGCTTGTTGTCTTTCATTTTAATTGGGGGTTGATTCGTATGTGTTTTCAATCTTTTTTCTGCATTCTTGGGAAGGGTGCAGGTCATTCTTTTTTTTTTTCCTTGTTTCTGTGTTTAATACTTCCTTAAGTGTTTCTTGTAGAGCTGGTCTGGAGGCAGCACAAACTCTTTCTTTTTTTTTTTTTGAGTTGGCGTCTCGCCCTGTCGCCCAGACTGGAGTGCAGTGGCCACTCCCGGCCACCGCAGCCTCGACCTGCTGGGCTCCGGTGATCCTTCCGCCTCAGCCTTCCGAGTAGCCAGAACTATAGGCGTGCACTACCACTCCCGGCTAATTTTTTTGATTTATTGTAGAGATAAGGTTTCGCCTGCCCAGGCAGGTCTCAAACCCGCAGGCTCAGGCAATCCACTCACCTCAGCCTCCCAAGGCACGGGATTACAGGCTGAGCCACCGAGCCCGGCTAGCACAAACTCTTAGGGATTGAATGTGTGAGAAGAATTTTAATTCTCCATCACTGATGAAATTTAGCTTAGCTGAGTAGGTAAGTTTTGGTTAAAATTGTTTATCTTTATGAAGATCCTAGCCTGAAGTGTTTCTGTAGATAAGTCTGCTGTTATTCTAATTGATCTTCCCCAGAATGTAGTCTGACCTTTCTCTCTTGCTGCCCTTAGGATTTTTTCTTTTATACCTACTTTGTATAGGCAAATTACTATGTGTCTAGGAGTTGGTCTTTTCATTTTTGTCTTGCAGGGGTTCTCTGAATCTCTTGTGTTTGAATGGTCACATCACTGTTGAGATGAGGGAAGTTTTCTTGGATAATTTCATGGAATGTTTGTTCCAAAGTGATCTCTGTCTCTCTATCTGCCTCAGGAATTCCAATTAATCTTAGGTTCAACCTCTTGAAATAATCGCTCATCTCTTGGAGGTTTTGTTCAGTCTTTAAAACTTCTTTTCTATGTTTTTAACAACTTGGGTTAGTTCCATATTTTGGTCCTCAAGCTCTGAGATTCTTTCTTCTGCTTGGTTAATTCTGCTTTCCATGCTTATTGGGTTGTTATTTATTTCATTCACTGTATTCTTTATTGCTATTATCTCAGTTATCAACTCTTTCATTCTTTCCTCTTGTCTCTCTTCATTTCTATTTATTCTGTCTATTAATGTCTTGATATCTGGGTTTGTGGTTTGAGACCAGTCATTCTGGAGGTTCTTCATTGTTTGTGTTCCAGAGTCTGTATTCTCAGTGGCTAACCTCCCAAGTGTCTGTGTGAGACTCATTCTTCCTTTGGTTTTTCTTCATTTGTGTAGATTTCTCTCCCCCCACCCCCTTTTTTTTGCCAGTCTTTAATTCTGTTGTTCAGTGATGGGAGAATAGCTTTTACTTCTGTTTATTCAATCTCCTATTCTTCCTTATGTAGATACTCTGGTTTTGTTCAATTCTGAAGCTGAACTGGGGGTGGGGGTCTGTGCTTTTTGCAGTTTTGAGATTTAGTTAAGGGGGGAGCTGTGATTCAGAAGCTATCTGCAGATCCCAGTATCCACTGACAGGTGTGTGGGTCCCCAGAAACCCACTTCCTATTGCCTTACAATCTGTCCATGCAGTGGGAATGTCTGTTTGCTCCTGAAAGTAAAATGAGATAAGAAAAGGAAAAGAATGAAAAAGGGAAGGAAGAAGATGAAAGGAAGGTGGAGAGAGAGAAGAGGGAAAACAGACCTGTGTACCAACTAATGAATAAACAGAGAAACAAAAACAGAAAAAACAAAAAAGACAAAAGCATACAGGTAATCATACAAACAAAAACTCCCCTGTTGGTGTACTCTTTCTCAAAAATACCCATACACAAACAGAAAATCTAAAAAAAAGAAAAAAATTAAAATAACAGGAGAAAAGCAAGTACAAAAACATAAACAAAAACAGAAAGAAAGGGAGAAGGAAAAAAAGCAAAAACTAAAACAAGCAAACAAAAAACAAACAAGAAGAGAAAAAAATTCACTCTGTAACCATTTCTGTAACTCCAGGTTCCTTTTGTCTGCCGCCTACTCCTTAGGGAGCAGCTCTGATCCCCAACCCCTCCCTTCTGCTCTCAGTGCAGGCTAATAGGGTTACTGTCAGCATGGATCAGATGCCCCACGGACATGTGGGAGGAGGATGGATCACATCCGGACCCACACTACTCTCTGCTGCTGCTGTCAAGTCTCCCACTCAGATGTGATGTATCTGTGCCTGTTCAAGCATGGGAGAGGGGCATCTGGGTCCTAAGATGGAGGATGGACAGGGCTGGGTGGGGCAATGTAGTTCTCTGCCCAGTCCTGGGACTGAGAAGATGGAGCTTTATTCCAGACTTCCATTACCTGCCTTCTCCACGGTTCCTCCACATGCCAGGTCTACTGCTGCAGGTGATGGTATGGGCTGGGTGCCAGGTGGTGAGGGGCAGCTATTCTCTGCTGCCTCTGCTCAAGAGAGCCCTGAGAATAGCAGATGATCCTGTGCACCCGTGTCTCCAATCTCAGGGCAGTGGTGGGTTGCACTCACCTCCAGAGGAGAGTCCCATGTGCATGAACCCAAGTCTCCCTCAGACAAACTTTCACTCACCCACCAGCTCACTCCCTCTCATGCAGAGAATCTTTATGGACACTCACTTTTGTGGTTCCATTTCCCTTCTAATGGCTCTTTATTTGTCCTGCAGTTAGTAACATCTTCTACTGGGTGCTCCTGTCCTGCTGCTCAGCTGTCACTCTGAGACTTCTCCAGTTCACCATCCTGACATCTTTTCCTCTTCCTCATGTCCCCTGGACCCCTTGTCTTCCCTCTCATGGTTTACTCCCTTTCTGTGGGGATCACACCTTCCAGTAGCTTTCTGAGAAAGAGTGCATGGGAGCTAGTTTCTGAATAGACAATGTCTATAGTTTAATCTAAGCCTTGACTATTAGTTTGGATGCCAATTCCCATATAGAATTCTGAGCTGAAAATCATTCTTCTTCAGAATTTTGAAGGCATTGCTCCCTTGTCTTCTGGCTCCTGGTACTATTGAAGTCTTGTGCCATTCCAATGCCCAATTTTTTGTCAGTGGCCTATTTTTCTCCCTTTTTCCTATTCTTGGTGTTCTAATATTTTATGATTTTCTCACTGGGTGTGGTTCTGCTTTCATATTTTATTCAGAGAATCAAGTGGGCCCTTTCACTTAAGAAATGTATGTTTTTATGTCTATGAAAAAAATTATATTATATTGTTCTTAAATTTCTCTGCTCTCTTTTCTGTGTTCTCCTGCTATAGTTTGAATGCATTCCCCAAAGTTCATGTATTGGAATATTAATTGCCAATGCAACTGAGTTGAGAGGTGTTGCTTTTAAGAGGTTGCTTCTAAGAGGGCTTTAAGAGCCCTCAGGAATGGATTTAGGAGTTGGTTAGTTACTGTGGGACTGAGTTCCTGATCAAAGGATGGAATTGGTTCTCTCTCTCTCTCTCTCTCTCTCTCTCTCTCTCTCTCTCTCTCTCTCTCTCCATGTGATGCCTTCTACCATGCTGTGATGCAGCAACAAGGTCCTCACCAGATGTGGCCCCTGGATCATGGACTTCCCAGCCTCCAGAACCATGAGCCAAATAAACTTCTATTATTTATAAATTACCTAGACTGTAGTAAAGCAGCACAAAATAGACAGAGACATCTCCCATTCTGGACCTTGTATTATTCAGTGGTTGGGGTTCCTGAGTTGATTCTTCAATTGTCTCAACTTTTCTCCTTTATTTGCCTCTTTTTGTCTTTTATTCTACTTTCTGAGAGAGTTTCTCAATTTAATTTTCCAAAACATTCATTGATTTTTTTTTTAATTTCTGCTATCTTATTTTCCTCTAGGGTTCTTTCTTAGTCTCTAATTTTTCAGTTGTGTTTTTTTTTTAATTCAGGCATCATTTCTGTTTTTAAATGAAATAACTTCTCATATGCCTCTAAGAATACTAAAAACAGGTTTTAAGCTTTCTTTGGTTTTTTTCCCTGCTCCTTGCATTTTCATGTTACAGGCTTTCCCCCAGATATCTTGTGATTCTGGCTGTCCATTTATATTCCAGAATAAATTACCAACTACTTGATTGGAAGCCTTGTGTGGAGTTGGTGGGGCTTGTCAATCCTAACTGTGAGTGAAACAAGTTAATCGGCTGAGAGTGAGAAAAGGGGAGGAGAGATTCAAGGTTTCTCTCCCACCTAAATCGACCTATCTAGAACTCCAGAGAAGCTTGCTGTCAAAACAAAACATGAGCAGTTTTCTTTTTATTTTAACCTTTTTTTTTTTAAGGATAAAGATTCTACTTCCCTCTTCCTTCCATCAAAAGCATAAAGAGAAAACACACAATAGTATAGCTTCCAGATCTTTGTGAAATCTTACAATAGTCTTCAGATCTTAAGAAGAAAATGTCCTAAAGGCCAGCATCTTAGGAGGCCAAAGTGGGAGAAGTACTTGAGTCCAGGAGTTCAAAACCAGCCTGGGCAACATAACAAGACTTCATCTCTACAAAATAATAATAATAATAATAATAATAATAATAATAATAATATAAAGGAAAAGGAAAATGTTCTCAACTCCCATTAACTAATTCATTCAATAAACATTGAATTATCTACCATAAACTAAATACTCTATCTACTACCCTCTGGCTTAGAATTGTGAAAAAAAAACCAAACAGAAGCAGTTCTTGTCCTCATGGAGCTAAATGTCTTGTGCAGGAGACAGATAATAAACAAATAGGTCAATAAAGAAATGTATAATTACAAATTGTGATAAGTGCTTTGGCAAAATTAGACTGGGAGCTTTTAAAAAATAAACTTAAGCATATTTAGGTTGTAAGAAGTTTATTTGATAAACAGCAATTCAAGAACTGGGCAGCTCGGGACCACAAGCAGTTCAGGCTCCATTGAAGGGGCTGGAGGGGAAAACTTGATAAAGTGCTCACAAAAGCCAGTCAAAGATAATATTTGATTAGTTAAAGTGGAAAGTACCTAGTTGGAGATTAACTGGTGGTTTCCGCAGGTGAAGTTATTCTGAGTTGGGTTTCTGTTTGCTCATGTAGAAACTCAGAATGCTGGAGCCACCTTAGCCTAATGCCCTCTCAATTATTTTTTGACAATACAGTGATTATGAATGGGGGAAATATCAAAAGGCTGTTCCAGGGAGATGACATTTAAGCTGAAGCTGGGCTCTCTGAGCCCATTTACTTAAAAACAAAAAATTAGTAGTGTATATGCACAACACTTAATAACTTTATTAACCTTTTTATGTTTCAAAGCATTCAATTTTTCTTAAATAAATAAATTCCCCTTTCTTTCTGAGCACTTTAAAGCAGACTTAAACATAACATAAACAGATTATTTTAAACAGAAGACATGCGGCAGTTTCCTGGTAATTTTGAACTCGGTTTGTAAATGAAACCGATTTTATGCCTCAATGGGTATCAGTGTCTCTCTCTCTCACGCTCACCGGGAAATGCTGGCTTCCAGAGGTGCTCCCCATGCCGACTTCTTAAACTCTGTGTCTCTGGGATAACCACCTTCTTTCCTCTTGCCTTGTCCACGTGTCCAGGTCAAATTTATTCAAGCCCCAAAGCTCCCAGGATCAAAAAGAGAAGAAATTCTTTCCTCAGGGAGCAGGGAAGGAAGGAGGCTGAATGAACAATGACCACAGGTTAGGAATTGGGGTAAAAGGCAGAGAGGAAGACGGGGAAACAGGAGAAAGGATTTTCAAGGAAGACAAATCAGAGATGTGGGTGGGCTGGAAGTTCCCTTTAGGAAGCTGCATCAGGGAATGGGCTGATGCCCCATTAAGAGAGTGGGAGAATGTGACTGTCTGAAGTCCATTATCATGTCTCTTTGTGTCCCGTAACCTACGGCATGGATGCTCCTTAAACATTTGTCAGATCCACATTTTTAACATCTACTACAGGTTGTGTATTAGAGACAGAGAGGTGAGAATGGGTTTTACTCACAGTTCAGTGGAGAAGACAGACACATTAAGTCCATACTACAACACGTTCAATGTTGTATTTGTACAACACGATATAGTACTCTCCTAAAGTCATCTACTAGTAGGACTAACCAACAGATAAAATGATCAAAAAGCTACTCAGGTGCAGGTTGTGCATTGTAACTTTGATTTCCCTGAGGACTGGGAATTTATCCAGACTTCTTTTTTTGCTCTATCTTCAATGACGAGAACATCACAGAGTGCATTAAAGGTGCTCAGTAAAGGCTGAGCAGGGTGACTCCTTTGGGAGTCCAGGGCAGGAAGATCGCTTGAGCCCAGGAGTTCAAAACCAGCCTGGGCAACACAGAGAAACCCCAGCTACTCTGGAGGCTGAGGTGGGAGGATCACATGAACCCAGAAGCTCAAGCATACAGTGAACTATGATCGCACCACTGCCTTCCAGTCTGGGAGACAGAGTGAGATCTTGTCTCTAAAAAACGAAAAGAAATAAATACATAAATATGCTCAGTAAATACCTGTTTTTTAAATGAATAAATAGGCATTAAAATACTTATGCCTTAGATAATGGGAAGTCATCATAAGAGTTTTTAAATTTTTAAAAATTTATTGTTATTATATTTGATTGGCCAGTTTCAATTGTATACATTTATGGGATGCAATGTTATTGTTTGATACATGCATACAACCTGGCATGATTAAATCAGGCTAATTAACTTTTCTTCACTTACATATCATTTTTATGGTGAACCATTTGAAATTGACTCTCTTAGTTGTTTTGAAATATATACTACATTGTTATTGTCCATAGTCCCCCTACTGTACTGTAGATCTCAAAGCCTAGTCTTCCCCTCTATCTGAAACTTAGTGTACCCTTTGATCCACATCTCCCCATTCCCTCTGACATCACAGGTGACAGGCAGAAAAGTCACACAGCCTTTTTTTTTAGAAAGCAGGACTTATCGCTGAATGTGGTGGCTCATGCCTATAATCCCAGCACTTTGGGAGACCGAGGTGAGAGGATTGCCTGAGCCCACGGGTTCAAGGCCAGCCTGGGCAACTTGGCAAGACCTCATCTCTACAATAAATCAAAAATTAGCCTGGCATGGTAGTGCACGCCTGTAGTTTCAGCTACTTGGAAGGCTGAAGCGGAAGGATCGCCTGAGCCCAGCAGGTCGAGGCTGCAGTGGCTGTGAGCATGCCATTGCACTCCAGCCTGGGTGACAGAGTGAGAGTCCAACTCCAAAAAAAGAAAGAAAGCAGGATTTATTGAGAGGACAGAAAAGCTCCAACAGCGGGAGGAGACCTGAAAGGGTTACCCTCGCGTAGCCTTTCTTAATTCAGAATTAACCCTCTCAAGATAATTGGGAAGGAAAAGACCAAAGAAGGAGAGAATGGTTAGGAGGCTATGGAGTGGTACCAGAAGGAAAAGGGGAAAGCGTGAGCAATGGCAGGATGTGGTAGGGAGGAGGAGAGCCTCTACATGATGCCTGTATTTCTGCCTTGAGCAACGGAATGAGAACAAAAGGAGTGGAGAAAGGCCTGAGGGTGGAGCTGTACCAGTCCTGAGCAGGATCATGATCTGGGAGAAGAAGTGCCAGGAGAGAGCCACCCAGGTGGCTGAGGAGAGCAGGTCAATGTGTTGAGTGCTGGGAAAAGCCAAGGATAACAGAATTAAGAAGTGGCTGCTAAATTTGGCCATCAAGATGTAACTGGAGCCAGGCGTGGCGGCTCACGCCTGTAATCCTAGCAGTCTGGGAGGTGGAGGCGAGAGGATTGCCTGAGCCCAGGGTTCGAGACCAGCCTGGACAACTTGGCAAGACCTCGTCTCTACAATAAATCAAAAAATCAGCTGGGCTTGGTAGCACACGCCTGTAGTTCCAGCTACTTGGAAGGCTGAGATGGAAGGATCACCTGAGCCCAGTAGGTTGAGGCTGCGGTGGCCGTGAGTGTTCCACTGTCCTGCAGCCTGGGTGACAGAGTGAGATTCTGACTCAAAGACAGCTAAGAAGAGGAGAGAGACAGGGTGTGTCTAGATTAAATGGTTTCTTGCCATGGCTTATGATGAAACTGAAAGAGGCCAGGGAGGCCAGGAGAGGGCCTGCTTGCCTGCCAGAGGAGCACAACCCTGGAGGCCTCTCAGAGCAGTTCAGGCTTGGGGAGGAGCGGCGACTTCTCTGAGGACACAGCCGACAGGGTCTGGGAGCTCTCCCCAGTGGGCTGTGTAGGGCTAAGTGGGGTGGTGGGAGCATCTTTCCTCAGGGTATCCTGAGAATGAGCCAAATGCCTGGCTGAGTCTGCTGCAAGTCAGGGGCAGAGGACCGGGGGCCGACAGAGCAAAGGTGGACAGGGCAAAGCCCTGGATGGTGACTCTGGAGCCCTCGACACTCCCTGCTGCAATCTAATCTTGCTCCTCCCTTTCCTCAGTTGCTGCTAGATGCAAGAGGAAGGCAGGCAGGGCGGCTGAGAACCTGCATCAAGCCCTGCCAGGAAGGAGAGGTACCGAAAAGGAAGCCATTACCTGAGCAGAGGGATCTGATGAGAACGGAGCTGGAGCTCTGGCTGATAGGGTTCCTGGCAGCACAGCGGTACATGTCACTGTCCTTGGATCTCCAGGAGACGCTGAGAGTGCTTCCCCCATGGGACACAACTGCTCCCTGACCGGAGGGGTCCCAGCTGTACTGAACATCCTTCTCCAGCCTGTTTCAGGGAGCAGACCAGGGTGACGAAGCAGGTCCCCTCCCTCGTGATCTGGGAGCTGGCAGTGATATTGGGCTCTTGCAGCCTCTCTGTGCCAAGAAGCAAAGGTTCAAGATATGAGAAGGCTCTGGTCTGACCAAGCAGAGAAGAAAATCAGATTAAATGTGGGGCCCTCCACCCCTCCTTACCGTAGACACGCAGGGTGAAGTCCTTGGTGATGTTGCCTGAGGGAGACAAAGCTATCCAGGCTCGGTAGGGGCCGGAGTCTTGCAACCTCAGGGGGCTGATGTGAAGGGAGTAGCCATGGCGGGAGACACTCAGTCGTCCGCGGTAGGGTCCCTGAGTCTCAGCAACCAGGACTGGTTTGCCTGCTGGTCCTTGTTGCATAACAGCCATGAGCCCTCGAGAGCTCCATGTCACCTTTTCTACCTCCTTCTCCACCAGAGCCTCCAGGGACAGCGTGGTCGACTCCCCAAGGACACCGATCACTATCTCTCCCACTGTGTCCTCTCCCAGGGTTCCTGATCCTAAAGACAGAGAAGGAACCCACAGCCTCAGCGGCAGTGCTGCCCACCTATTCGGGACAGCCACACAGTCATCCAGCACCCCTGCTGAAGTCCCTCCAACCTCCCCACCAGCCCCCAGTTGGTCTTCTCCTCCCACTCCCATGACCAAACAGACGGTCCCTGGCCCATCCCTGCCCCCATCCTCTCAAGGGTTTAGTCCTGTCTCCCCAAGGCCTGAAGGGAGCCAGGACTCCTTTCTCCACCTTCTCTGTGCCCTCCAGAGCTGTTGCATTTGTTCCTGGGCAGACGGAGAAGCCAGGTACCTGTGCAGAAGTGTGGCATTGAGACTGGGTGGGAGCTGCTGTTACTGACTGGGTTCTTGACTATGCAGGTAAAGGTCAGAGTACTGTCCCCAGGCCTCTGGGAGACACTGAGGACAGACCCTCCATGGGACACAACTGTCCGGGGTCCTAGGGGTGTCCAGCTGTAGGTCACGGCACCTCCTCTGCTCTGTGCCACACATGTCAGGATGACAAGGCAGTGTCCATTCTCACCGACCCTGGAGCTCAGTGCAACATGAGGCCGGGCCAGCTGCTCTGTGGGTACAAACGGGAGTAAACTGAGGACTGGAACTACTCTGGGTCTTTACTTCATGGGGCAAACATCACCCTGAGTACATACAGGGAACAATGGAGGCAGGATCTTCCCACATCTGTTCTAGAGCTCTGGGCTTTACAAGGCCATGCTGCTTGATAGCTCACTGGATTTCCAGAGAAACTTCGTGAAGTAGACAGGGGAGGTGTTCTAGAAATTCATTTCACAAAATCAGAAAGCTTCGGTGACTTGCCCAAAGTCTCATCTACTTAAGTGGTAAGTTCAAAGCCCAAACTCCCCACTAACATTTGCTAAAATTCTTTAATGAATGTGATAAGAGCTTCTCTCTAAATCTTTGCAGAACTCTTTCACGTGTCTTTTATCCTTACAAGAAGGTAGTGTCCCATTTTAGCAATGAGGAAACTCAAGGCCACATTAGTAGGTTGTGGCAAAACTTGGTTCTTAGGGCCTGAGAGGCCATTCTCTGAGATTTGCTGGTTGGTTGGGGCAGGTTCTGAACCTTGACATTGTTCAGGAGATTCCCCGGGGAACTCTATCTAACACATTATTTTTTTTACAGTGAGTATATATTAGCCTTGCAATTAAAGAGAAAATTACAGACAGGCACAGTGGCTCCTGCTTGTAATCCCAGCACTTTGGGAGGCTGAGGGAGGAGGATCACTTAAGCCCAGTGGTTTGAGCACAGCCCTAGCAACATAGTGAAACTTTGTCTCTACAAAAAAAAAATTAAAAAATTAGACTGGTGTGGTGTTGTGTGCCTGTAGTCTAACTCCTCAGGAGGCTGAGGCAGAAGGATCACCTGAGCCCTAGAGGTCGTGGCTGCGGTGGCCATGATCATGCCATTGCACTCCAGTCTGGGTGACAGAATGAGACTCTGATTTAAAAAATAAAACAAATTTCAAATGTTGCTAAGCTTTAAAATGACTGAGAGACTGACACTGCCCCACCCCTGCTGCCATCCTCAAGACACTCACCATAGACTTGTAGAAGGTACTCCCAGGTGAGGGTGGTGCGGGAGCTCCACAGGTTAACGTGGGCCCGGTAGGACCCTGCATCCTCCCAGCTCAGGTTGCTGATCTGCAGGGAGCAGTCTGGGCCCACGACACTCAAGCGACCCCGGTACCGGGTTTCTGCCTGGTAAAAGTTGTCCGGCCCCCTGGTTTCTACCATGTTTACTATGGCAATCGCCTTGGGGACTGAGCGTGATGTCCAGGAAATACTCTCCACCTGCTGTCCCGATAGCTGCAGGGGCAGAGTGACAGACCTTCCGAGCATCCCACTGACCACCAGGGGGTCTAGGTTCTCTCTGGAAGCCCCTGGCCCTGCAGACAAAGAACAGAAGCTTCAGAGTAGCCTGAGTACACCAGAAGATCACAACAGACCTGAAAGTGAGTTGGGGAAGGGAGTGTTATTCCCATCTTATAGATGAGAAAACAGAGGCCTAAAGAATCTAGGTGGCTTGTCCCAGATCCCCATGTAGACAGTTAGCAATAGAACTAGAGCACAGGTCAGTGCCCTTTCCTTCATGCCAGAGTGGTGTCTTCAGGATTTGCATGTACTAGTTAACATAGCATAAAATAATTACATGAATGCTATCCTAAGAGTGGTTGGCGCTAAGGGGAACAGAGAGCAAGGCAATGCTTGGGAGGAGGATTCCCACCTGGGGACGATCCCTCCGCCACCGAGTCGCTCTCCCACTGGTACATGGGAAGGGATCAGGGTTCATCTGGCTTAGCCCCATGTGTAGCAGGACTTCACCACATCCCTGGGGCTGCTTGTCCAGCCACCACTGAAACAGCAGCCAGATCCTCTGAGCCCTGCCAGGATTTGGGGGTGCACAGGCCAGTTTAAAGGTGTTCAGTGAAGCAGTCACGGGGATCGCAGCCTATGTTGCACTAGAGAGAAGAGTGTAAGCCCTGGGCACCAGGCAGGCTGCCGAGTCTAAACTCGTGCTGCACCAGGTGCTGGCTTGGGCAGGTTGCTGAACCTCTCTGAGTCTCAGTTTTCTTACCTATATGACAGAAGGTGCCACCTTCTAGGATTTTGTGAGAGTTAAGTGAAAGAATGCAGGTAAATAGTGTTCACTATTAGTGTTCACTGTACTATAGTGAATTATTATAAGTCACTACAATTCACTATTCATATTCTTACAGTAACTGCATCACTGGAATAAGTTAGTGAATGCCCCTTGTCAGCACTCTCACCAAAACTGGTCAGAACGCTTGCTTCTAAAACCACTCCTCCGTAGTGGGACCCCGTCTGTTGGAGTAACTCACGGGGTTCCAGGAGGCAGAAAGGCTGGAGCTGACCAAGGCCTACCACACAGTTACACAGAAAGAGGAGGCGGTGTGGCTTAGGGAGGAACCCAGGGCCTGATTTAAACCTGGGATCTGAAAGCACTGGCCACATCACTGCTTCCCAGGCCAGGTGACGAGGACTTCTTGCCCAAATCAACCGAGAGGTCCTGTGATAATAGCCGTGGTCACGAGAAATGGAGGGCGGCTGCCATCCTATGGGAGTGTGCAACCGCAGCCAGGACACGCTCAGTGTCCTGGTGCGCTCACCACAGAATGCACTGGGGGGCAGTGACATAACCTCTTCCATTTTCTTCCATGGAAATATTCCTGCTCTGCCTGGCGCAGGTGGCAGGAAGCATCCTACAGCAGTGTGACGCCGAAACCAGAGACCTTCCTCTCCCCAGATGGGGAGCAGGCCTGAAAGCTCACCTGGAGGAATTCCTCCTAGAGCCAGCAGCTTTGCTCCCCTTGTACACCCTAGAGCCGCAACCAGATAGGCGCAGCTCCTGCTGCACTTCTCTGCTTCGGCCTTCGCTGAGCTCCGTACCTCTGGTCTAGCCATGCCATCCCCCGGTCTCCTTCAGCCTGTGCTCCTGTTAGATTGTTTTGTGTTTAAGCATTGACGTTATTCTGCCTCATACAAAGAACTGTGCTGTGTGTCTTTCCCCAGAGTCCACGAGGAAAAGCTGGAAGGGAATTAATATCCGAATAGTCAAGTAAAGCAAGGTCAGCGGTTTAGCCTTGTGGTGAGGCGTGGTGGGGTGTGTGTCAAGCTTTCTGAATCTGAATCTTGTTCCTGGACTCAAATGAGAGGAAAAAGGATCAGACACAGGACACAAATCTCAAAAGCCAGACACTGTGCCAAGCACACGGAGCACATTGCTTCACTTAACTCTCCCAACAAACTTGTACGGTAGGTATTCTTTTATCACTCCATTACGCTTGAAGACCACGAGACTCAAAGAGCTTAAGAAACTCGCCCAGGGTGTGGTGGCTTCTGCCTGTAGTCCCAGGTACTTGAGAGGCTAAAGCAGGAGGATCACTTGAGATCAGGAGTTCAAGACCAGACTGGGCAACAGAGTGAGACCACGTCCCTGCCAAAAAAAAATCTTTTTAAGTTAACCAGGTGTGGTGGTGTGTGCCTATAGTACCAGTTACTTGGGAGGCTGAGGCTGGAGGATCACTTGAGTCGAGGAGGTCGAGAGTGCAGTGAGCTGGGATTGTGCCACTGCTCTCCATCCTGGGTGACAGAGTGAAAGCTTGTCTCAAACTAAACAAAACAAGTGCCCAAAGTCACCAGCTAGGAAGCCGCAGAGTCCAAATTAAAACCCAGGTGTGTCTGTCCCCAAAGCTGATGCTTTGTTTACCACACCACGCTGCCAGCAATCGGGTTTCTCCACCCTGAATTCCTTCCTGTGTCACACCAACACCTTCTTTCTCCCAACCACACTCACAGCATAGAACCTGGCACAAAGGAAGCCTCAGTAGATGTTTCTAGAATTGAACTGAGGAACTGTGAACATCCGCTAAGGCAAGACTTATCTTACCCATCATTTCCTATATGCCTAAGAGATGCCCTTGTGGGCAGTGACCACCACGGGCCTGGCCAGATACTTTCCCTTCCTTCCACGGAGGGAGGAAGACTCACAGACGTGCGTGCTCCACAGAGGGAGAGGAAAGCAGGGGTGTGAGAAAAGCTATAGTAATCCAGTTCCTTGGTTTCAGTTCTGTGTCTTTAGTACATATGTAGTTCTCTGAGACTTTCCTCGTCATTGTTACATTCCCACAGTTGGGCTGTGCTGACTTTCAGTTTCACGGATCACCAGCGATGCACCAGAAGATGTCACCTAGTTTCTCTGAACCTCAGTCTATTACCTATAAAATGGGTATAATATTCTCTGCCTTATCCATATCACAGGATTGTTGTAAGGATCACATTTTCAAAAATTTAAGTTAGGCTAGACACAATGGCTCATGCCGGTAATCCAAGCACTTTGGGAGGTCAAGGCAGGAGGATTGCTTGAGCCCAGGAGTTCAAGACCAACCTGGGCAACATAGCAAGACCATATTTATACAAAAAATCAAAAAATTAGCCAGGCACACTGGCATGTGCCTATACTCCCAGCTACTTGGGATGTTGTGGAAGGATTGCTTGAGCCCAGGAAGTCGAGGCTGCTGAGAGTCATGATCGTGCCACCGCACTCCAGCCTAGGTGACAGAGTGAGACTCCGACTCTAAAGAAATAAAGAAATAAAGAAAGGCCAGGTGTGGTGGCTCACACCTATAATCCCAACACTTTAGAAGGCCAAGGTGAGAGGATTGCCTGAGCCCAGGAGTTCGAGACCAGCCTAGGCAACATGGCAAGATCTCATCTCTACAATAAATAAAAAAAAAATCAGCCAACTGTGGTGGTGCATGCCTGTAGTCCCAGCTACTTGGAAGGCTGAGGCAGGAGGATCACCTGAGCCCAGCATGGCAGGATTGCGGTAGCCATAAGCATGCCACTACACTCCAGCCTGGACGACACAGTGAGACTCTGACTCTAAATAAATAAATAAATAAAGTTTTAAGTTAAAGTCCTTTATTAACTATCAAGATTGAAACACAGCTAAGGGATTTGTCAGTGTGCTTAGAAGAAACCCTAAGGCTGTGATGGGGACAATCCCGAAGGCAGGTAACTCTAATAACCAGAGCATACTGGTTTTCCCTGAAGGAGAAGAAAAGTGAATACTTGAAACTCTGGAGACTGAAAGCAGAACCCAGCCCTTCACCATGAATTTTTCAAGATTTATGTTCCCCTATCTTCCAGTTCCCAAGTCCATCCCCTGGCATCTCCCAGATCCTTGGAGGTAAGCGGCAAGAATTCACAGGGACAGGAACTGCCACTGTGCACCAGTCTGAGATCCCCCATTGAATGAATCACTTACGGGACACAGAAGGCGCAATTCATGATCAAGGGTGACCCAGAGACTGGCAGAAGAGGGAGGAAGAGGAGAGAGACACAGGAGACCAGATACAGATCACAAGCCTCAAGGTACCTCATTGCTAAAAACCTGAGTGTCTCAGGAAACATGCTCAAAATGGCGAGATGCAGATGAAGTGAGTCCTGGAACTGGCTGTGGCTGATCCTGTCTCAAGCCCCCACAGTCCAGCCTCTCTAGGAATGCCCAGGATTCTTGCAACTCATTAGTAAAAGAAATGCAAGGATGACAAGGACACAGTGTGGGCCTGCATGACCTGCAATTATGCCCACGTACACACTCATGCACAAAGGGCCCTCTCCCACCACACACAGAGTCTGGCTCCCCAGAGGCAACGCCTTTGGTCAAAACTGCACATTCCCAGAAGAAGCCAGTGTATAAGGCAGACAGAAGAGCCTGGGTGGTAGCGGAAGGGGTGAACTTACCCAAGAAAAGGCCAAGGAGGAGCAAGAGCCTTGGTAGAGAGTGGCCCATGACACTCATCAGCAGAATGGCCTGCCTCACAACAGCTGATGGGCTGAGCATATGTACACGGCGGCCTATGATCATTTCCTGTTTTTAGTGTCACCGCTTTAACCATATGCAGTTTTTGAGTCACAAGATATGGAGGGGCCGTCCAAGAAAGAAGGACAAGAAGCATCAGAATGAGCTGTTTAAAAGCCAATGCTAGTTACGTTACAACGCCCCCACAGGGTAGAGTCCAGGGTCAAAGTCCTGATGGAAAAGGCCCTTCATGATCGGCAGTGTCTGTTCAGCCTCCCTGGCCGCATGTTCAGTCACTAAGTCTCATACCTTGGACTCTAGTCCCCTTAGACTGTCTCACTTTTGTGAATGCAAATGTACTTTTTCTTTTTTCTTTTTTTTTTTTTTTTTTTAGTTTGAGTCAAACTATTTAACCCAGACTGGAGTGCAATGGCTGATCCCGGCCACCCCAACCTCCACAAGCTGGGCACCAGCGAACCTTACGCCGAAGCCTTCCAAGT
>CAUYQG010298269.1:0-15066 GCA_963574415.1 Tarsius wallacei
CCATCATAAGAAAGCTTTTATCTCCTATCAAGATGAGGCCATTATTCTTCATTTCTTTTTTTTTTTTTTTTTTTTGAGTTGGAGTTTCACTCTTTCGCCCATACTGGAGAGCAGTGGCACGCTCCTGGCCACCGCAGCCTCGACCTGCTGGGCTACTGCAATCCTTCCGCCTCAGCCTTCCAAGTAGCTAGAACTACATGCGCACACTACCACGCCCAGCTAATGTTTTTGATTTATTGTAGAGATGAGGTCTCGCCAAGTTGCCCAGGCAGGTCTCAAACCTGCGGGCTCAGGCAATCCACTCATCTCAGCCTCCCAAAGTGTGGGATTATAGGCTGAGTCACCGAGCCCAGCTTATTCTTCATTTCTTTCTCCATCAATTGTACTTGATTTTTCTGGCCCAGGGTCTCTCATTCTGAACTATTACAGTGGTCTCCTAACTGGTCATCTTGTCATCAGAGGCTCTTGTTTCAATTTATCTTATATGCAACAACCTAAATTATTTTTCTAAAATCTGAATCCAATCACACCATGCACCAGTTTAGAAAGCTTTCCAAAGCATGGATGTTGAAATCTAAAATCCGTAAATAAGCTCCTTCACAACTTGTCTCCATTCTCCTTCTCAGACACATCTTCAGTCTTTTTCTGAAAGGCTTTCTTTTATCTGCAGGAGTGAACTAACCCTTTGCTGGATATTCTAGGGATTTGACACATCCATGCTTTTTTTTAATTCATGCTTTCCCTTTCTTATTCTTTTTGGAAGATTTGATTCACTCTTCAACTGGTAGGTTGTCGAGATGAAATCAGACCCTGGTTCCTTGATGTCAAGATTTGTACAAATTCCATACTAGTTCTCTGAAGTACATTTCCTGATACCTTACTGGAATCACCATTTTTCTGACTTGTTCAGCAATAATTAGCTCTCCATTGTTTTATTTAACAAACATTTATACTGCACCTGATGTGTGGCATACACTTTATTAGGAACTTTATAAATATTAGCCAATTTATATTCAGTATAAATATTAACTTATATTCCCACGACATATGACTTTGATTTTGTCCCTAATTTTACAAGTTAAAAACCTGAGGCACAGAGAAATTAAGCTATTTGCCCCAAATCACACTGATATTAAGTGCTAGAGCTAGGTTCAAAATCAGGAAATCTAGTTCTGACTCCCTCCAGAATTCATGTTTTTTAACACTATGCCAAAACTCCTCTTCTAGATTATTACTCATTGCATTACAGATCTATTACAATGGTTATAACATTTCAGTGTTTTTATGTTTATATATCCACCTCCTCTGCAAAGCTCTTTGAGAACAGAGGCTGTTTAATTGCATTTTGTTTCCCCAATTGCTGGCTTAGCACCTGACATGAAATGGGTGCTCAATAAATGCTTGTTGAATTGAGTTGAATTAAGATTAAAGCTATTTTGTTTGTCTTTGCTCTGCTGATAAATGGACTTGCACGGCAGTTTGCCTTGAGGTTTGTTTATACTCAGTGGGAGAAAAAGGTAAGAAGATAAAAGCAAGTTAGCTCGACAGAAAAGAAAGACAATACTGGTAAATTTCAGAAAACACCATTAAATACTATTACAGAAGCTCTTTTCTGGAGTGAATATTTACTTTAGTTATCTAGGGAGGGGGATAAAAGTTTGCATAATAATAGGACAAACAGCAAGCCTGCTTTAATAGTGCATATTCACAGAACGAATGAAAGTGGAGTCATATACACAATTTGTGAAGTCTTATATTGTTTGTGGAGTCCTATACATGATTTATGGGGTCATAATATACAATTTGCAGAGTCATATACACAATCTGTGGAGTCATATACACAATTTGTGGAGTCATATGCTCAATTTGTGGAGTCATATACAAAATCTGTGGGGTCATAGACATAAGTTGCCAAGTCATATGCACAATCTGTGGATTCATATACTCAATTTGTGGAGTCATATGCACAATTTGTACACTTTGAACATTGCTAAATGAGGTTGACTTGCATTCTTTGGAAAGGGAATGCTGCTTTTGATAGAAATCCTGATAGCTCAAGTAGGAAAAGCTCTACTAATTGAATCTTCAGAGGAAAAGAAAATCACAAATCCCTTCAGAGGGAAAAAGTATAATAAAGGAAGATAAAAGAAAAAATAATAACTTAGGCTTTATCATTATAGATTATGAATATTCTCAAGGAAGCATTTGGCACTAATGAGCTCTAATGTGACTATAGGATTACAAAGCTGTTGTCATGGCAATTAATACATATGGTTCCCACTGAAATATCAAATAAATCTACTGTAAAATGTACATTGGACTTGAATAAATGCCTAATAAATATATGGGTGGGAGGCATCGACGAAAGAATGTTAGCGCTGTCTTTTCTTTTTATGTAAAACAGTTATAAATGGTTGGCTTCTAATTCTTCCATCAATCAGCAGAGATTTAATTATATACAACTACAGCTTAACATTCAGTAAAGTTATAGATTCAAAATTAGAATTATTGAAATTAAAGCACCTTCAGAATATGTTGTGCTCAAATTCCTACCTGATGCAATTCTTTCCCCAATATTCCTTAGCAATAGGGAGGGGGATACCTCATCAACAAGGGTTCCTTGCATAGTCAATGTTTGTATACCTAACCCTTAATTGTACCCCATATCTTTATAATAAAAAAAGAAAGAAATAGTTATTCATTCTTATGAATCCCACCAAGTTAGGAAACTTATTACTTCACACACTAATCCTTTCCAGGTTTGCCCTGTTTTAGTTTTTAGAATGGCCTTTTAATAGAATAATAGTAATTGACATCTCATCGGAAGTTCATTGTTAAAACACCTTTATACCTTTTTAAAAACAGAAAAAAAGTTTGCAAATAAAACCCAGTCTTGCTATGCATGAGAATATTTGATACAGTAATCTATAATTTAAAGAGAAAAAACTGAAGCACATTAGTAATAATTTTTATAAAAATAATTAATCATAAAATTTTATATGATTATTATACTTCCGGTTAGTTAATTAAAACTCTACCTGCGCTTTGTTGGCAATTGAGCTAATGTGTTTCAGAAGATTGTCTTTAAATGCATTCTATTTCAGCTATGTTGTTAATATTCATAATGTTCGTCTCACTTTGAAAATACCTAGGCTTTGCAGTACTCAAATTACTGGAGTGGAGACATTCTAAACAGTCTCTCAAATGCTCGGGACCATGAATTTTCTGTTTTGCTGTCTCTTTCTGGATGCTGTATTCAGAGGAGAGAGTCCTTCTTGTTATCTGACGGATTTTGTAGTATTACATGCATCATTATTAAGTGCAGGACAATTTGAAATCATTGTTGACATCCTAAAGGCTTTACATTTAAAGAGCTGAAATAAAACTTTCTTTCTCTTTTTTGCACTATTAATTTACAGACTTTTAAAAACATTTATGTGGTATCTGCTAAGTGCCAGATTGAGCTCACGGTACCTCAAAAACTAGGAGCATATAAATGTTGGAAGAAAGCAAAGATAATGAAACTATATAAAACTCTATGGTAAGCATTTAAAATGAACAAAACTAGCTGATGAGTTTTAAAATGCATCTTCAATTATTAAATACATCTGTGACTAGTATTCATTAAATCCTTATTACATGGCAGGCACTATACTAAGTGTCTTATAGGTATTCATTTATTCCTCGCCACAAACCTATGAAGGAGATTCGATTGCTGCTATTGCTTTGTCCATTCTACAGATGAGAGGGAGCCTTGTGGCATTTTCAAGGTGACACGGCACCTAACTGCCACTGCCAGAACCCCACGGCTACTGCATGAAGCATGAAATGTTAGGAATACAACCTTCAAAATACCACTTTAATTGGATACTTAGAAATGGCTACAGGAGAGTCTTTCATCTTGTATTGCTTTAAGGTATAGACAGCCATTTTCTAGGATAGGCAAAAGAAAGAAAACCGGAGGATTTGAAACTGAAATCAGGTTTGCTGATGAAGGTAGTAAAGTCTTCTGAAATTTTAGTGAAAACTTGAAAGAGAATATTTGAAGTGGAAAATGATTCAGTAACAACTCTTAAGAAATAAAAATAACTGGTTTTTGGTAGATAGAGTGGACCAAGTCCCGCTCCCTTATTAGAAAAATCAATTACACAAAGCATGAGTCTTAGATGTCATTCCTGTCCTAAGTGGTAAGCAGGTTCAAATCACAAATTGTTGCACTCTACAGCAGCATCAATCATCCCCTGGCATCTTTGTCCTCAGAGGATAGCACAGGAATTTAAGGACTGAAGACAAGATAGGATGAAGGCAGTAAGGAAAAGTGAAGACATCTAGGTTTGCGGTAACTACCTGTTTGCTTCTGTGCCACATGACATAAACACTGCCTCGACTAATTTTTACAATACATTTACAGGTGAATAAACTGAGGGTATGGTTTGAAGATGACACAATTAAGTAGAATTGAGTTAAAAATCCAGGGGGGCTTTCATTACACCTGCAGTGACACATACCTTCCTCCAAAGCCTTTCACCCTGTTCCTCAATGCTTTCCCCCTCTACCTCAGTTGGTGGCTTATTTCTCTTTTTTGTCAAGCTAAAGGCATTCACAACTAGACTCGGTTCTCTAGGAGGGTTTAATCAGGGATATATAATGGGATAATAAAGCTCCTGTGAGATACTGCATTGTTTAACGGTCCACAGACAGTGAATGATGGATATGAATTTGCCGACACTAAAGGGCATTCTACCTATATGTGCATTAAATCTGGCAGATCATCATATAAAATAAATGCCCATGCTGCCTAAAAATGTGCTGATGGTCTATAAATGGGAGCTACTTTTAGCTGTCAAATAGAATTATGTAAGGGAACGATGCAGAACTGTCAAAAACGTGTAGCCTGACATGGTTATTCAATGTAGATTATAAAATAAGACAATGAATTCATTCCAGAAAGCTTCTCTTTCTGGACATGGATTGGTGGCATACTCTCATCAAAGCACCGACATTCTTTGGTTAAAGTTCAAGAAAGTCATTGACGATCATAAAAGAGGTTCAATTTCCTTCTAGACATGGTCAAGAAAGAATAAAGTTCAAATTTGTAACTCTATAAATAGATTAAGAAATAGTCAGAATAAAGGGACCATTTGTTATATATCAAAAACTATTTGTAATTACATGATAAATTCAACCATAATTAATTGAATAGGCGAGAAATTTTACTGAGGGAATGACCGAGAAGCCCTCGGCAGACTCATAAAATGACTGACTTAATATGAGAGGTACTGAGACACAGTAACAGCATGCTTAGAAGACTTTGTTATTGTGAATAGTGCTGCAATAAACATACATGGGCAGGTAGCTTTTTTGTAAAATAAATTGAATTTCTCCAGTTATATTCCTAGAAGAGGGATTTCTGGGTCATACGGAAAGTCGATATTTAGATCCTTTAGATATCACCACTGTTTTCCATAGAGGTTGTACTAGCTTACACTCCCATCAACAGTTAGAAGTGTTTCCTTTCCCTCACATCCACTGCAACATCTGTTGTTTTTGAGTTATTAATGATGGCCATCCTGACTGGAGTTAGGTGGTATCTCAGTGTGGTTTTGATTTGTATTTCTTTGATGATTAGTGAGGCTGAGCTTTTTTTCATGCTATCTGCTGGCTGCTCGTATGCCTTCTTTTGAGAGGTGTCTATTCGTATCTTTTGCCCACTTTTTAATAGGACTGTTTGGCTTTTTTCTTTCCTTTTGGCATGTTTGAGTTTTTCGTAGATCCTGGATGTTAGCCCTTTGTCGGATACACAGTTGGCAAATATTTGTTTCCATTCTGTGGACTGTCTTCCTGCTCTCTTGATGGTTTCTTTGGCTTTGCAGAAGCTTTTCAGTTTGATGAGGTCCCACTTGTCGATGTTATCTCTTATGGTACGGGCACTTGGAATTAGTTGCCTATTTCAATTTCTGTAAGGGTGTCTCCTGAATTATCTAAGATTCTTATAGTTTGAGGTGTTATGTTTAAGTCTTTGATTCATTTGGAGCTGATTTTGTGTGTGTGTGTGGTGGTAGGTAGGGGTCCTGTTTCAATCTTCTGCATGTGGTCAGCCAGTTTTCCCCAAACCATTTACTGAATAGGTTCTCCTCTCCTCAGTGGTTGTCAGTGGAGGTTTTGTCAAAGATGAGTTGGTTGAGAAATTGAGGTTTTGCTTCCGAAATCTCTATCCTGTTCCATTGGTCTATATGCCTGTTCTTGTTCCAATACCAGGTTGTTTTGATTATTGTAGCTTTATAATAAAGTTTAAAGTCTGGAAGTGTGATACCTCCCACATCACTTCTTTTTCTGAGGATTGTTTTGGCTGTTCATGGTTATTTATGTTTCCATACAAATTTCTGTATTGTCATTTTCAGGTCTGAGAAGAATGATGTTGGTAATTTAATGGGTATTGCATTGAATCTGTAGATTGCCTTGGGTAGGATAGACATCTTAACAGTGTTGAGTCTTCTAATCCATGAGCACTGTTTTCTTTTGTTTGTGTCTTTTTGGATTTCTTTGAGCATTGTTTTATAGTTACTGTTGTAAAGATCTTTAACTTCTCTGATTAGGAAGATGCAAAGATATTTCACTTTTTGTGTGGCTATTGTGAATGGGACGATGCCTTTTCTGGTTTGCTGCCTGTTGTTGGTGTATAAAGACATTTAGAAGACTGTATTACAGCAAACAAACCATGAGAACTACAAATCCTGACAATTAAGTTCACAAACTCATCCTAGAAAAAGTGCTCCACACCTGATTGTTGAATAAACTAAACTCACCTTTGAAGTATACCCCTTGGAAAGCTATGTATCTGCTCCAGCACCTAGTACACGGGTCAAAGCAATTTTGTAACTCTTTTTATGGAATGGCCATCAAAGCTGTCATCGTATTACCCCTGATGCCCTGAATGTTATTAAATGTCTTCCTTTCAATATTTACTTTATCTTTGGACAAAGAAGAAAGCTACTGGGGGCCAGATCAGGTGAGTAGGAAGGTTTATCCAAAACAGTTATTTGTTTACTGGCTAAACTCCATCACAGACAGTGTTATGTGAGCTGGTGCGTTGTCATGATGCAAGAGCTCCTTTGCCATTATTTTTGCACTTACCTTTCTCTGCCGAGATTTTCAGTTAAGATTTTTCTATTTCTCAATTGATGATTATTTGGTCTAGTATGCTTCTCACAGTCAGCCAGTGATTTTGACACACAGTTTGATGAATTGTTGCAATGTTTTTGTCAGTTCTGCTTGCTACTAGCTGTTCTGACTTCTCTTCATCAGTGATGCTTTCTCTATCCTCAGAAAAATGTTTAATCTATTTTGTGTACTGCGGTTTTCTTCATGTCATTATTCCCGTGTATTTGGAATAATAAGTCCCTGATTTTGCTTCCACTCTTGCCAAATTTAACAAGAAATTTAATGTTTGTTCATTGCTCTAATTCATGCTCTGACATTTCTTGCGATGACACGCAAAAACATACAACAACAATAATGAATGCCACTCAGTAAGACAGCACCACATGTTGCCATAAACACAGCTGTGAGACACTGATATACCAAGGTTATGTATCCTTACCAAGGTGTTTGTACAATGCTTCCATCATTAGTACACAGTGGTAAGTTAGTGAACCTAATTGTCAGACCCTGTATGCGGACATTGACTCTTTGTGAGACCTTGAGACAATTTTACTGCATAACGTTTGATGAGCATAGATGCTGATATTAGCAGGACAACAAACAGATGACATGGGGTAAAATCATGGTGATGAAAATCTCAGCTGGAAGGCCAGACTAAGCAGATGTTTCATAACAAGTCTAGAGGAACAAATGGCAGTGCTTGTGGCAGAGAATATAAGATGTTCCATCTCAGGTGTTGCTCTTTCATTTACTATTCACGTGAAGTGTCTGAGCCTCAGTTTCTCCAGCTGTCAAATGGGAGAATGAACTCTTACTTCACAGAACTTACAGGAAGAGTCATACTTTTGTTTAGAATGGTAATCCACAAATGGCATCATTAGGATTGTTATGAACATGAACTGAACACTACGTGTGCCAGTCCAGCTTCATGCTAAGCTTTGAAAAGTACAGAAAATCACATGAGCCTTACATCTTAAGGAACTGGCTACCTGTACCTGAAGGTACAGACACAACAGATAGAATACAATAATAGATCAGACTAGTATATGGGTCATTGTTAATTGACAGAGTATAAATTTAGTTATTCTTCACATACATTTGATTAGCTCTATTACCCAATTTTCTAATTACCCATCCTTCTCGCCTCCGCAATAGACACAAAAACAACCTTGCCTGCAGTGACATGGCTTTTGGTAGACATCATTCTACCCTTTATCTCACTATTTTTTGGAGTTGCAAGGGTACAAAGAAATAATTGTTACCTTCAACTTACAGGGAAGACGATCCTTATCTAGGCCTTGAGGCCTGATAGAAAACTATGATAGAATATAAATATATGTATAATCATAATGCATATGCGTATATATACATGCACAAACATATGCATTTGCACGCGTGTGTATGCATAAAGATTAAGTACCTTAGCAGCTTGATAAATTTTAATCTCATGTGGATGTGTTTATATATACATACAGATATATATTTGTAAATAGCATCCAGGTTATATCACGGAGCATTTATCCCTAAATAAAGCCCTCATGGCCCTTCCTCATCAAGCACCCTTCCAAGGGATTCCAAGGAGTACTGTTCTGACTTCTGTCACTGTAGATTGCTTTAGTCTGTTTTTGAGCCTTATATAGGTGTGCACTCTTTATTGATTAGCAAAGTTTTGCTCAGCTTTTGGAAGTTGGATATACCCATATTATTGAGTATATCAGTAGTTCTTTTTTATTGCTGTGTGGTATTCCATTTGATGAATAAAATACGCATTATTTGCGTATTTTATTCATCAATAGTGGAGCTATTTTCAGTTTTGAGGTATCACAAACGAAGCTGCTATAAACATTTTCATACTTGTCTTTTCGTGTTAATAAGCACTTGTTTCTGTGAGGTAGATACTGGGAGTGAAAATACTATGTTATCAGGTATGCACACATATAGTGTGAAACGTTTTTCCAAAATGGTTTTATTAAGTTATACTCCCACCAGTAACCTAAGAGAGCTCCAGTTGCTCTATGCCATAGAGAATTGTTGGTATTTCCAGGCTTCCATTTCATCATCATTACTTTATATGCATATGAGGACTATTCTGTTTTAGCAGGTCTTGAAGAAAGGAAATCACATACAAAAATTAAGATAGCACATATCTGGCTATGGTTCTGGCCTTAAACCTTTAGCTTGGCTTTCCTCTTTCCAGTATGCTTTTGGCCCTACTGCATTTCTTCCTCCTAGGTTTTGGACACACCTTGAGCATTCTGAGGAAATGATCATCTTCAGATAGGTTACTGTTGAGGTGTGATGAACTCCCTTAGGGGATTTTATCTGCTGACAAAATGTTGATTAGCACTGGCCGAGGGAGTTGAGAGAGAGGTTCAGGTCTTTGGAATATACATTATAGCACGGTCCTTGCACATCTAACTCCTAACTGCCTTTTGCATGATAGACACTTAGTAAATATTTATTAAAATGGGTTGACTTGCTTCCTTTTTTCCTCCACAAAATGACTCTATCATGTACTTACTCCTATTATAAACATTGCACTTTGCTGGAAAATTGTTCAGAGTTTATACCTAAAATGCCTTAATTTGTCCACTTCAATGCTTTCAGTCTTAAATGTTATGATTGGAGTGAGAAATATTGTGAGCTTTCCAAAACATAAATCTGCTCATAATGGTGCTCAAAAACACACTATTAACTATTTTTAAGGATAATCTGACATAGAAGGATAGGTAACTTAGTATTTTGGAAATTGTTTTGATGGTGTTTTGCCTTAGAGCTTTGAAAGACTGTAATGGATATTGGATACAGTAATCTTTAAGTCTCTCATGAAAAATCTTTGCCTAAGCATCAGTAATTTGGAAGAACTAACAGTTACTGGACACATATATCACGTCCAACAACATATACTATCCCTGACTGTCTTGGTGCCTGTATAAAGTTTTATTTTACAGAAATGGAAATTGGAATAGGAATAGATACTGAAATACAAGTGTAATTCTTGTTATTAAAATGCATATACACATATTTGATATTAAATTATTTAAGAAATGAGAAAGCACAATTAATTCAATTGGCCATTGTCATAAAATTATACAAGTGAAAAAAATAAGAATGCGATTGTTTTTAAAATGTAGCACCCATATTTCTACAGGCACAGGGGCTTGGATGGTCCACACTACAAAGTGTATTGTCCAAATGTGAAAGGGCCTAAGAGAGAAAAGAGGCCTCTTACTTGTTTTCTTGCTATTTGCTCTTTTCTCAAATTACAGAACTTTATTTGAAATGTTTCTGAAGACTATTGGGGTGCACCATTTTCCCTTTATTCTGAAAAAAATATCTTTGCTTTCTATACTTACTTTTCGTGATTTTCTTGCTACACATTCCACACTCTCCTTTGTAAAGTCTCAATGGTATTACAATTTTCTCCTGATGATTTCTTAGTTGGAATCCTGTATTATTTCTCCAACTGTTCGCTTTTTCCAGTAAACAATTTATAAATATTATTCCCTTCTATATTTGCCACTGTCATTTAGTTTCTTAAAAATTCTCAATTTATGACTGTGAGCGAATTGAACAATTTTGGAGTATCAGTTCACCTGGGCTTATTTATGCATCTCTGAATAGCTGTCTTTTTGAGCACCATCAACTATAAGGCTAAATAATGGGTCATGGTGAATGAAAGCAGAAAAGTTCAGCTAAATTTAACCCATCAGTTTAGCCTAGGCTTGTTATATTCAAGAATTTGTAGATTTGACTATAGAAAAATTCAGTAGCATTAAAAATAGAATTATTTGATCATACAATTAGTTGATATCCTAAATAGTGACTCAGAAAGGCAGACAGAACCATCATCAGATGAATTCTTTTTTTCCTCTACCACTTCTGTTTAACACTCATGTCCTTCAAATTACTAAGTCAAATTTTTGACATTGGTAGAAAAACAACAACTGAAATGACTCCATTTGCTTAGTTAATAAGAGTCCTACCAGGACTTGGGACATCTCTGTTTCCTAGTGTACTGCCCTGGCACATGGACACTGCACACAGGCCAAGTGACTAAGCCTACAGGTGACAGAGTTATCACTTGAGCTCCATTTCAGGTAGGATTTTAACCCTATTAATTTTACTAATTCAGATAGAAACCATAAATTCCTGCCTCAAAAGTAGTAGTAACAGGAATGATGATAATTTAATGGTAATTGCAACTATTGACATAGTAATTATTTTAAGGTACAGGAGTAGGGAATAGTACTGCCACAGATTTCGCTCCGTGGGTCCCACTGATAACCCTCCTTGTCATGCCCTAAATCTAAATTGTTACTGAGGTCATAATAATGACCATTTCCCCCATCTCTTTCTGCCCATCCTGTATTTTCTTTACCTTTTATCTCACAGATGATTATTTTGCAGAATTCCTTTTTTTCTTAGATTAGAAAATAAAATTTATTCAAAAACTAATTTAGAAAGAGAGAGAAAGGGGAGATTCACCTCTCAAAGGTAGGGGATGCAGCCAAAACCAGGAAACATGGCCTGGCTATAGTTCAAAGAGCACATAGCCTCACCATAGTTTAGCAAGACAAGGGTGGCCATAGAATTTCTTTACTATGCAGTTGTCATTATCGTGGTTACCCAGAAGAGAACATCTTCTCTTCTGGCTTAATTTTCAGACATGCAGTTGTGGGAAATGCATATTGAGAAAGGGAGTTCTGTAGTCAAATTACTATCAAATCCTTTAACATCCTTGGTTGAATGACATCTTCAATTTTGCTTGGGCAAAACAATTAGCTTTTAGAATTCCTGTTCACAGGTTCATTCAGGGACTATGTGTGGAGGACTCCCTGGTTCCTATAGTTGATAATAAGTTAAAATGTTATATTTTTTATATTTTTACTAAAATAATGAATTCCAATTCCACATTTTTGGTTCATTTCATTTTCAGAATTTTAGACTTATTGAAAACAAAGCTTAGGAACATGAATTGAGGCATTCCTTCCCCCCTATATACCAGGGATTTGGTAATGTTAGGACTTCAAATGAACAGCTTTGAGATTACATGTTGTTTGTACTTTGAGAACAGCTGGTTGACATGTCCTCTAGCACTAAACTGCTTTCCATTAATAACTTATCACTCCTGATTAGGATGGTGGGAAATGAAAGTGCAATACTGGCTAAAGAAATTGGCAGAAAGAAAAGTCATAAGCCCTGGGAAAAAATCTTGCAAGTTTTATCTGTAGCTAGACTATTTAATAAGGCAACTAAAACTAAAAAGTAGTTTGTAGGTTGAGGTTGAGAAAATCATTTTTGTAGGAGGTCTCTTTCCAAAGAATGTTTGACTAGAAGATGGCTCAGTGGGTGACAGGTCGTGAGGGAGCTGGACAAACGTCTTCCTGCTGTTTTCCATTGGTTTAAACGTCTCTAACATGCAGTTATTCTCTTAATTATTATGATACGTTTAGCAGTAACATTATTTTTTGTGAAATCTGCCTGAGTTATTCCTCTTGTGACTGGAATCTGGATAAAAGTTATGAGAAAGAAGAGAAAATTAAAGTGGATATATTAGAGAAAATGTTCTCCACACAGGTGTAATGTATTCTGAATGCTAACTCAGAGATTCTGGGGCATCTTCACAGAGCCATCCCCAAATATGTGATTCCATGTAGCTTCCTATCATTCCATTCATGTCAACTAGTCCATGGGTTCTTGGCAAGGCTCTGAAAGAGAAAGTGCCTTGTCAAGATGGATAAAGCAGCAGGAAATTTGACAGTATAGAAGTGGTGGGGGTTTGCCTCTTAGGGGAAATAACCTTCTTAAACAAAACCACCCTCCTGGTAGTTTTATATGTTCAGAAAGAGCCCAATCTTTTCCAAAAAATGCTTGAAAGACAGCAATTTCCCAATGTAAGCCGACATTCTTTACCCATTATACATTGATTTAGCTTTCCGTCACCTCTAGAATTTGTCCTTATCTTCACCTAGCTATTGCTAATAATTTCATGCATTTATCACTTCACCTCATTGCCACTGCAATTCTTTTATTTTTTTTTCTTCTGGTTTAATGGTCTTTTATTTCAGGAAAAGAGGGTTAGATTTACCGCATTGGGAATGAAAGGTGTCTCTTTTGAATAACAGAATAAATATTGTATGGTTAGTGAGAGTGTTTTTGTATCTGCAGGCAAGGACCTATATCTGTTCCCATGGTCTCCTCAGCAGGCAGATTTCTGCCAGCATTTGTTAACATTTTCGATAACAATAAGAGCAGCCAATAAAACAACTGAAAACTGCTTCGCAGCTAAAAGGGATAAATGCATATTAAAAAAAGAAAGTGCAATTAATTCTTCTCTTTAGGACAATGGAATCAGAAAGTTGGAGAAGTGACACCAAATCATTGATGTCAAATTTATCGTGAATTGAGATATTTGAAATATAATTTGTTTTTGTGTCTCATTTATTTATATAACTAAAAAATGTAGACCTTATCTATAGTACAATTTCAGATCATCCTAGAGGACATAACCTATAAAACATAAAACTGTGCCCTGAATAATGATGGTTAAGTTATTAGGCAAGGGACGTATAAAATTAATGGGGTAGAAAGTAAATACTTATGAAAATAAAGATAGTTTAAAAGCTGTTGGAATCTCCCAAAACACTTCAAGCCCTAAGAGAACTATGACTGTGACCTAGGTCAGATTACAGATTAACTTGCTTTCTTACTTTTATTATTCTGTACAATAACTAGAGAAAATTAAATGGTGTTGGGGACAAAAACTTCCTGCCTTCTTAATCAATAACACTTGTTATAGATTAACGTTGCCTTCATTGTCCTGCTTTACTTAGGTCACATGACCAAAAACTCATGATTATTACATCTTCTGTAAAAAATGTTAAATATCCCCTTTTAAAACCAAACACTACCTACAGCTAATCAAATTGCTGTAACTATGTGCCAATCTTGGATGGATAATGTTGAAATCTTGATAAAAACTCCTTGGTCTTTGCCTCTGAAACCTTAACTTAAATGAAACCTCTTCGGAATGGTGACTCCATGCCTTTGGAGCTGCTGTTTCTGGGTAGGCTATCCTCAAACTTTGCTCTTGAATAAACTGTCTTTAAATTATATTTTGACGCTTTTGGCTATTTTAGGCTGACAAACTTTTAGGAATTTAGAGTCAGAAAAATTAACAAGGGGGCAAGTGAACAGGGAAGCTTCATGGGAATAGATAGAAGTTGACCTTAACCTTCAAGAATGAATGGGCTTTTTGATAGGTGTAGACGAAGACAATGATAAAAAGAAGCACTGAAGATACAAATGTAAAGGGGTTCAAATAGGAAGAGTCCATCCTCAGGCAGTCAGAACAGATGGAATCCAGCTGTGGAAACTCAGTAGTTGAGTGAGTCAGTCTCTGCTTTTAGGAGCGGACAATCATTAAGTGGTAACTTTTTAAAGAATTTCTTTTTTTGGCTTCTCTGGACTGTAAGAGATGGTGATCATTTCCTTTTAAGTATGTTAAGTAAGCAGGAGTGTTTAAGGAGGTAAGACCTTGAAAGCCAATTTTGGGGGGACTGAGCTGGCTGTGATGGTTTACCTGAGGATACTTTGAAGGTAGAATCAATCTCATCTCAAACTATTCATGCCTGGAAATTCGATTTGTTTAAGATTGGGTTAAAGGATTTTAAGATCATTTAAAAAATAGAAAAAGTCAACAAAAAATCCTATCACTGTGCCAAATATTCTACTAGGTGCCTTATGTAAGTTATAAGTTAGATCTTCACAGTAACTTTATGAGGTAGATGTTTCTATGCTCGTTTCACAGGTGAAAAACTTTAACTTCAAAAAAGAGTTTGGCTTGCTTGACATCCCACAAATATGTGGTGGCAGAGCTGGGGCTAAACTTCTGGAGACTCT
>CAUYQG010298271.1:0-14322 GCA_963574415.1 Tarsius wallacei
GACAGAGTGAGACTCCAACTCAAAAAAAAAAAAAAAAAAAGAAGAAATTAGCCAATTGTGGTAGCAAACACCTGTGGTTCCCGCAACCTGGAAGGCTGAAGCGGAAGGAAACCCAAAGCCCACCAGGTCGAGGCTGCAGTAGCCATGAGCGTGCCACTGCACTCCAGCCTGGGTGACAGAGTGAGACTCCAACACACACACACACACACACACACAAAAAAACCCATACACCAAAACCCTAGCCTTCCATGTGAATGCATTTGGAGATAACAGGGTTTTTTGTTTTGGGGGTTTTTGGTTTTTAGTCTTGTTTTGCTCTGTTGTCTGGGTGTGTGTGTGTGTGTGTGTGTGTGTGTGTGTGTGTTTTGCTTTGCTTTTTGCTCATTTTGTTTTGTTTTTTGAGACAAGGTTTCTCTTTCGCTCGAGTGCCATGGTATGATCATAGCTCACTGTAGCCTGGAACTTCTGAGCTCAAGTGATCCTTCTGCCCCAAGCCTCCTAAGTAGCTGGGAGTTGCAAAGCTTTGAGTATCCTCTGGAGTTTATGGAGGTAAGAAGTTCAGAGACTTCCCTTGGGTTCTTCCACTAACCACTGGGGCCTCCACCCAGACCCAGAGGACAAGGGTCAGAGAAGGAGAGAGCACCTTCAGTCGCTTGGCCTCTGGGCAGTCCGTGTCCATCCAGTCTGTGGCCACCTCTCCCATCAGACTCTCACCCTTGGCCATGTTCCTGTGGGGACAGTGGGAAGGGAGAATGTGAGGGGACATTGGGGGTATCTGGCAGGGAAGGAGGATTTGGAGTAGGGTCAGAGCAGAGGTCACAGAGGTGAGGTCATGGGTCTGGAGTTGGGATCATGGGCCTTGTGTCAGTAGGCACAGAGGGCAGTATCAATAGAACCAGGAGTTGGGGATTAGTAACTTCCAGGATCACGGATGGAGTTAGAAGTCAAGGGGCTGAACACCAGGTCTGGGATGTAGTCTGAAGTTAGGGTTAGACTGGGGTCAGAGGTCAGAGTCAGGTCAAGGAGGGGTCGTTCTAGGCACACAAAGTCTCCACAGTCAGGGACGGGGACAAGCAGGGTCCTCACTTCATGCCCAGCGCGTCTTGGCCCACAGGCTCCCGCCGGCCCTTATGACCAGCAGCCATGTCCTTGTGCAGCGCGAAGCCCTCAGGGAACCAAAGGGTGCTGTGCTCGCGCTTGCGCCGGGCCACCATGACGCCCAGGACGAGGATGACCAGCAGGAAGACAGCACCCGCCGCCAGCAGGGGCAGCAGCGGCACGCTAGGCTCCGGAGGCTCCAGTGGCTCCCCTGCAGGCAAGAAGCAGAGGGCGGGGCCTCAGCGAGGGTGGGGCTTCCCGCAGGGGTGGGGCTTCGAATATGGGGCGGGGTTTTAACCATTGCAAGGAGCTTCAGTCACAGGTGGGGATAAAACTAGGGGGGAGGGCGCGCCTGTAGTTCCAGCTACTCGGAAGGCTGAGGCGGAAGGATCGCCAGAGCCCAGCAGGTCGAGGCTGCGGTGGCCGGGAGCGGCCACTGCACTCCAGTCTGGGCGACAGAGTGAGACTCAAACTCAAAAAAAAAAAAAACAAAAAAAACAAAAAAAAAAAAACTGGGGGGGGGGAGGGGTGAGGTCTCAGTTAGGGGGTGGACCCTCAACCACGGGGCGGGGCTTTAACTATTAGCATAAGCTTCAGCCATGGAGCAAGGCGGGCTTCAATCAGTCCTCTAGCAGTGGCCCCAGCTCCGCCCTGGTCACCCCATCGACAGGGCGAGCCTCACCTCTCACATCACGCAGTGGGTATGGGAAGTCGAGGCGCTCCACCGCTGACAACGCTCCCAGGTAGTCGGCTGCGCTCTGGGCGTCGGGGAAGCAGTGGTCATTCTCGGGCGACTGCAGGCAGAGCCGGTTGTCAATCTCCAGCATCACTACAGAGCTGCGGGGACAGCAGGGAGGGACCTGAGGGCTCAACAGTTGCCTGAAGAGCCATTTCCACCCGCCATGTCTCCATGGTCCACCTGCTGTCAGTTGACATCCAACCCAACAATACCCCTAAAATATGTCCTCCTGTGGCTGGCAGTGTTCCCTGAGCAATGAATGCAATGGACACTATTTTTATGTCAACATCTCAGTAACTTTCATCAGTTGGTGCATCCCTTTACCCAGCTGGTGCACTCATCTCCCCAGCTATTATGAGCATTGGCTTCTAACAGCTGACAACTGCTCCTTCTCCACAGTACTGTCCTCAGCAACATGGGGACTGCCTCATGTGGGAGGCGACATCCTGCAGGGGTGACTGGCTGATATGCAAGACACAGGAGGTGGGACCAACTCTGATACCAATTCACACTCCAGGGCTCCCCCATGGGATGAGACCAGGGTCAGCCTCCAAATGACAATACCTCCTTCCTTATTGCTCCCTGCCCCACCTGTTCCCTTCCTTTTTTTTTTTTTTTTTTTTTTTTTTTTGAGTCAGAGTCTCACTGCTGCCCACACTCACAGCCACCTCAGCCTCAACCTGCTGGGCTCAGGAGATCCTTCAGCCTCAGCCTTCCAAGTAGCTGGAACTACAGGCGTGCACCACCACACCCAGCTAATTTTTTATTTGTTGTAGAGATGAGGTCTCGCCAAGTTGCCCAGGCTGGTCTCGAACCCCCGGGCTCAGGCAATCCTCTTGCCTCAGCCTCCCAAAGCACTGGGATGACAGACATGAGCCACTGCGCCCAGCCTCCCAAGTAGCCGGAATTACAGGCGCATGCTACCACACCCGGCTGATTTTTTAAATTTATTGTAGAGATGAGGTCTCGCCAAGTTGCCCAGGCAGGTCTCGAACCCGCGGGCTCAGGCAATCCACTCACCTCAGCCTCCCAAAGGCGCGGGATTACAGGCTGTACATATTTAAAATTTTAAAAAAAGAAACATTCTGTGGGTGCCCAGGTAATGCTAGAAGGAGCCTCTTAGGTTGACACTGGGGTGGCCGTGAGCGTGCGTGCCACAGCACTCCAGCCTGGGCGAAGGAGTGAGACTCCAACTCAAAAAAAAAAACAGCATGCACTTGAATGTACAACCACCTTTCCTCCACCCATATTTTAATGTTTGTGAAGTGGAGGCATCTGTTACAATTGAGCTAAAGGAATCTGCTGACCCCAGACATGTTTTTCCTTTCCCATCCTAAGGTGAGTATTAAAGGGTTGGCCCAGTGTCATTCTGATGGCATCTTAACAGAGTGGAATGACTGTGTTGTCCTAGTTTTGCCCATGAGCCCATGCTCAGAGCTCTAATGTGATCTGCCCAGGGCTACATAGCTACCAAGGAGCAGGGGCAGAACTCGAACCCACATCAAATGCTGTCCTGTCCTCTCTGACCCTTTCCGTGTAGCTGTCCATCACCTGGCTGTCCCTTTTCATGAAGCTCAACTTCCCTGCCTGGGTCCTTAAAGTCTTTGTTTGGGCATAAAAATCCTTAGATGGGCTAGTGAAAAATATTCTATCCTGTTTCCATAATGTGTCTCATGCCTTTTGAATCATGAGTCTGAAATTAATGAAGCTCCTGCTAGGGGCCCAGGTGTTGGGATTGTGAAGGTAAATAGGTGTGTCTGTGTGTTTCTGGTCATGCCAGTGTTTGGGTACCAGCTGGGGGCTCCATGTGGCTTCTTGATTGTGGGATCCTGGGCCTCTCCCCCTTCCCAGCCATTCACCTCTTTCCAGATTAACACTGGTTCTTGAAGGACCCCCCCCCACTTTTTTGCCAATGACTTGTAGTTCTGAGTCCAAGTTTTGTATTTCTTTTATTCAACTTATTTTAATTTTTTTAGACACAGGGCCTCACTTGTCACCTAGGATGGAATACAGTGAAGTGATCATAGCTCAATGCAACTTCGAATTCCTGGGCTCAAACAATCCTCTTGCCTCAACCTCTCAAGTAGCTAGGATTATAGGCATGCACCACCATACCTGACTAATTAAAAAACAACAATTTTTTTTTTAAGAGATGGGGTTTCACTATGTTGCCCAGGCTGGTTTCAAACTCCTGGCCTCAAATAATCCTCCTGCACCTAGCCTGTTAATTTTAATTCTCAATATTTTCCTCTTCTTGATTCTATTGTCAATGGAATTGTTCTCTTGATTTTATTTTTAGTGTGTTCATGTCTAATGTGTGTGCTGACAAGTGCTATGCTCTGTGCCTCTTTCTGGGTCACCCACTTTGGCTTTCTAGCCTCTCCTTCCTTCTAGACGAGGTTGAAATCTCTTTTTCTTCTTATGAGTTCCCTGGGCTCCAGCAGGTCAATTTCCCACTTCCCTGTCTATAAAAGAAGCAGATTGTTAATGATTTTCCAGGCCTCTGTGTGAATCTCCATGAAAGAAACTTGTGGGAATGCCTAGCCCCAGCCCTGGAGTGTCTCCCAACCTCCAAAGGGTGAGGTCTTTGAACCCGGGTCCCTGTCCCTCCAGGTAGAGGAGCCCGGCGTGGGGGCTGAGGAGGCTGTGGATTGCCGCCAGTGGACTCAACACCATCTGGTTGCCGCCGACATCCGTGTGGCACCATCCATGGCACTGACACCACCACAGGGTGACGCGGATGCTGATGGCATGGATGTCAATGTGCGTGGCCCAGGTCAGTGACAGCATCTCTCCCATAAAATGCCCCTCACCTGCCTTGCCTGTGAGAAAGTACAGTTCTGGGGAGAACTGGGGAGTTTGAGGCTGTCTGTGGGGGGGTGTGTCCATGAAGACTTGGTTGCAAGTGGCAAAAGCTCACCTCAAACTAGCTTAAGTAAAACAAGGGATTTATTGACTCATGTAACTGGAAACAGTGGCATTTTTGGATCCAGGACTCAGTCTTCTGCTCTCTGCCTCGTTGGCTCCAGCCTTACAAAACTTCCCAAACCGCTCCAGCAAAAGTCCCAGGATGCATTCTGATTGGACAGACTAGACTCACATGCTCATCCAATCAGTATGACAAGGCAGCTGGAAGATGCAGATTGACCGGGCCTGGCCCACACGCCTGTCCTTGAGCCAGAGAGGGGGCTGGGCTGTATGCTGAGCCTGAGGATGGAGAATGAATATTTTTCCTTAAGGAAAACCAGGGCAAGTGCTCATGCAGGTTGTGACAGACTGTGCTGTCCAGATCCTCTCAGGTCCATCTTCACCATGTTCTTGGATATTCCTGTCCCAGGTTCGTTTTGCTTTTGCTCCAAATGGCCTGTACTTATGGCTCTTTTTTGTTTTTATTTTATTTTATTTCATTTTATTTATTTTCCTCCCAACCTGCCTCTCCACCTGCCAACTTCCAAATGCTCATGGCTCTCTTTTGAAGTTTCTCTGGCTACTGGGGCCTGAAGTGCCTGAGATTTCATATCCCTGGAGGCAGCTCTTAACCAGTGGGTGCAGGAATATGGAAGGGATAGTTCCTTTGCCTCAAGCACACTTGCCTGACTCCCCTTTTCCCTCGTCCTGCACCCCTTACTGCCTAGGAGTCCTTGTGTGATAAATCACATGCCCATGAATCCGCATCCTGGGTGTGGGTGTACAGATGGGAGAATTTGCTTCTCTTCTCATGCGTCCCACCTGCTCCTTCTTTTTTGGGGGTGGGGTCTGGGGTCTCACTCTGTCACTCGGGCTGGAGTGCAGTGGCATGATCACAGCTCACCGCACCCTTGACCTCCTAGGCTCAGGTGATCCTTCTGCCTTGGTCTCCTGAGTAGCTGGGCATGCCACCATGCCCACCTCATTAAAAAATTTTTTTTTGTAGAGATGAAATCTGGCTGTGTTGCTCAGGCTGGTCTCGAACTCCTGAGCTCAAGGAATCCTCTCACCTTGGCCTCCCAAAGTACTGGAATTATAGGCATGAGTCACTGTGCCTGGCCACCACCTATTCCTAATATGGTGCCTTTGATATTCCTGGAAAGGGCCCTGTGCCCACCTCCCTTGTGATGCACTCCCATTTCCACAGATGGCTTCACCCCACTAATGCTGGCTTCTTTCTGTGGGGGTGCCCTGGAGCCAATGCCAACTGAGGAGGACGAGGCAGATGACGCATCAGCCAGCATCATCTCAGACCTAATCTGCCAGGGAGCCCAGCTCGGGGCACGGACTGACCGCACAGGCGAGACTGCCCTGCATCTGGCTGCCCGCTATGCCCGTGCTGATGCAGCCAAGCGGCTGCTGGATGCTGGGGCAGACACCAATGCTCAGGACCACTCGGGCCGCACCCCCCTGCACACAGCCGTTACTGCTGATGCCCAGGGAGTCTTTCAGGTGAGACAGGCCCACCCTTTGGACTTCAGAGATGGGGCAGGCATCAGACACACCTGGGGTTGAGCCCTGGTTCTGACTTTCAAAGCTTGTTTTTCTCTTTTGGGGGTATACCGACATACAGTATCTGGCAAGTAGCTATACCATGAACCTCATGAATTTCAGAGGTTTGGGGGTTGGAGATTTCGAGCCCTTAGGGGTGCTCCTGATTCCTCTGTTCCTGCTATGACTCCTCCTGCTTTATTCTCTGTCTCCTAGATCCTCATCCGGAACCGCTCCACAGACTTGGATGCCCGCATGGCGGATGGCTCGACAGCACTGATACTGGCTGCCCGTCTGGCAGTGGAGGGCATGGTGGAAGAGCTAATTGCCAGCCATGCTGATGTCAATGCTGTGGATGAGCTTGGTAGGTTGGCTGAGGGCGTGCTGGGTTGGTGCTGGGTGGGTGTCACCTGGACTTTGACTGTTGTGTTTGGTGGGAACTCACACCCATGTTGAGACATCACTGAAGCCCACGACCCTCACACAGAACAGCCACTAACCCTCAGGGTGCCTTAGGGATTTAGAAAAAAGCACCCTTTCCCCCAAGACCCTTTTATTTCCATCTGCTTTGTTAGAAGAACTCACTCTACTGCCACCTGCTGGGTCATTGTTATAATAAGTTTGCAAGCCAGCCACATCTATATGTGATGGGGGCTTCCTGGAGGTGGCTTTCTTGCACAGAGCTGCATCTGGGCACATTCACAGCAATCTGTCCTTGTGTCCAGAGGGTCTCACATAGCCATGGACACACTCTGACACATCCTTTGGAGCAAGTATGGTATTCTCAACTTCAGTATCATGGGCACTTGGGATTGGATAATCCTCGTTGGGAGCTGTTTCTGTGCATTGTAAAGTACTGAACACCTCAACCCACTAGATATCAGTAGCATCCCGTTCCCTAGTGTGTCAACCCAAAGTGTCTCTAGACATTGCCAAATGCCTTGCACTGAGTGGAGGGGGCAGGGATGGGATTGCCTCTTGTTGGGAACTGCAGCTTTTGAGCAAGGCTGGCCAATAGGACTTTTCTGTGATGATGGACTTTTCTATGTAATGTCCAATATGGTAGCCACTGGCCACATGTGGTGGCTAGTAAGAACTTGAAATGTGACTGGGGCAAATGTGCGGTAGCACGCTCACGACCACCACAGCCTCGACCTGCTGGATTTGGGCAATTCTTCTGCTTCAGCCTTCCAAGTAGCTGGAACTACAGGCGTGTGCCACCATGCCTGGCTAATTTTTTGATTTATTGCAGAAACGAGGTCTTCCCATGTTGCCCACGCTGGTCTCGAACCCCTGGGCTCAGACAATCCTCTTGCCTTGGCCTCCCAAAGTACTGGGATTATGGGCATGTGCCACCCCACCTGGCCAAAAACCAAATGTTTTAGTTCATTTAAATTTTATTTGGTGGCCAGGCTTGGTGGCTCAGCCTGTAATCCCAGCACTTTGGGAGACCGAGGTGAGTGGATTGCCTGAGCCCATGGGTTCGAGACCCACTCGGGCAACTTGGCGAGACCTAGTCTCTACAATAAATAAAAAATCAGCCAGGTGTGGTAGTGCATGCCTGTAGTTCCAGCAACTTGGAAGGCTGAGGCAGAAGAATTGCCAGAACCCAATAGGTCGAGGCTACGGTGGCCGGGAACGTGCCACTGCACTCCAGTCTGGGTGACAGAGTGAGACTCCAACTACAAAAAAAAAAATTTTTTTTTTTGGTTTTGTCTTTGTGTGTGTGTGTGTGTGTGTGTTTTGAGTTGGAGTCTCACTCTGTTGCCCAGGCTGGAGTGCAGTGGCACAATCACAGGTATTGCAGCCTTGACCTCCTAGTGATCCATTCGCTTCAGCCTCCCAAGTAGCTGGGACCACAGGTGTGGGCCACCACGCCCAGCTGATTTTTTTTTTATTGTTTAGTATAGAGATGAGATCTTGCCTCGGCCTCCCAAAGTGCTGGAAATATAGGTGTGAGCCACCATGCCCGGCTAGATATAAGTCCTTAATTGGATATATGATTTATAAATATTTTCTCCTATTTCATAGATTTTTTTTTCCATTTTCTTGATGATTTCCTTAGAGGCGCAAAGGTTTTAGTTTTGACGATGTCCAATTATTTTGTTGTTATTGTTATTTGTGTTTTTGGTGTCATATCTAAGAATCTTTGCCCAATTCATGGTCGTGGAAATCTACTCTGATGTTTTCTTCTGTGATTTATAGTTTGAATTCTCACATTTAGGTCTCTGGTTCATTTTGAGTTAATTTGTGTGTATGGGGTGAGGTAGGGATCTGGGAAGTATTTTTTGCATGTGGATATCCAGTTGTTCCAGCACCATTAGTTGGGAAGACTATTCTTTCCCCATTGAGTGGTCCTGGCACCTATTTTATTTTATTTTATTTAAATCTAAATAACTATATGTGATTGGTGGCTACTGCACTGCACAGCACAGCTTCCAGGTTTGATCAACTAAAGTCCATGCAACGCCCTCTGTGTATGGAGAGTCATGCATGCATGCCCACACACATGAGCACACACACAAAGTGCCCTCCTCGGACAGAAAGAGTCATTTCACAGATCTCCTCATACATGGAGCCAAGTCTAGGTGCTCAGATACTCATGGTGGGCCTGTTCCCTCATTCCCCCAGGCTGTATTCTAGATTTCCTGCATTGCTGCCATGGGGAATCTGGGTTATGAGTCTGGTCCTGATCCCTCTCTCCTTTCCTACCAGGGAAATCAGCCTTACACTGGGCTGCAGCTGTAAACAACGTGGAGGCAACCTTGGCCCTGCTCAAAAATGGAGCCAATAAGGACATGCAGGATAGCAAGGTAAGCCCCAGCTCTTGGTCTGCCTGAGCATCAGCACTGGCACAGCTCTCTGCAGAGAGCAGGGTGGGTGAGGCTGCTGGGAACAGTCACCCTATCAGCTTTCAGGGGTAGGATGTGGGGCCAAGAGGCTCCAATAGTGGATTGGAGGAGGAAGTTTATGGCAGTTGCTGTGTGACCTTGCGCGAGCTGCTTACTTCTCTGAACCTCAGTGTCCTCATCTGTGAAGTGGGTAAGCAGCCATTCATTGTGCCTCCTGAGGATTCAGTGAGATAATTCATTTGTAAAGTGCTTAGCAGATTCTCAATAGAAAGTAATTTATGATAATTGTTTAAACTCTTAAGGTAGTATTACATAATTTTGTTTTACAAATGGGAAGGGTGAGGCTTAGAGGAGTGCAGGGACAGAGTCTGTCCTTATTGAAAATTTCATTTTTTTTTTTTTGAGTTGGAGTCTCACTCAGTCGCTCAGACTGGAGTGCAGTGGCCGCTCCTGGCCACTGCAGCCTCGACCTGCTGGGCTCCGGCGATCCTTCTGCCTCAGCCTTCCAAGAAAATTTCAATATTTTACTCATTTTTTTTTTTTTTTTGAGTTGGAGTCTCAGTCTTGTCGCCCAGGCTAGAGTGCAGTGCCATGCTCACAGCCACTGCAGCCTTGACCTACTGGGCTCAGGTGATCCTTTCGCCTCAGCCTTCCAAGTAGCTGGAACTACAGGTGTATGCCACCACACCCGGCTAATTTTTTGACTTATTGTAGAGAGGAGGTCTCACCAAGTTGCTCAGGCAATCCTCTGTCCTCGACCTCCCAAAGTGCTGGGATTACAGGCTTGAGTTACCACGCTGGCGGAGATCTGGGATTTAACCCAGGTCTGTCAAGCTCCGGTGTATAAACTTAGCTCTCAGGCTCCCCCAGAAGCTGGAAGACCTTGCTGATGTTAGCCAGGGTGACACTGACATCTGTGGGTTTCGGACCCCCAGGAGGAGACCCCGCTGTTCCTCGCCGCCCGTGAGGGCAGCTATGAGGCGGCCAAGCTGCTGTTGGACCACTTTGCCAACCGCGAGATCACGGACCACTTGGACAGGCTGCCACGGGACGTGGCCCAGGAGCGGCTGCACCAGGACATCGTGCGCTTGTTGGACCAGCCCAGCGGGCCCCGCAGCCCCCCTGGCCCTCATGGCCTGGGGCCTCTGCTCTGCCCACCCGGGGCCTTCCTCCCGGGCCTCAAGGCGGCACAGGCAGGGGCCAAGAAGAGCAGGAGGCCCCCTGGGAAGGCGGGGCTGGGGCCGCAAGGGGCCCGGGGGCGGGGCAAGAAGCTGACGCTGGCTTGCCCGGGCCCCCTGGCCGAGAGCTCGGTCACGCTGTCACCCGTGGACTCGCTGGACTCCCCGCGGCCCTTCGGCGGGCCCCCAGCTTCCCCCGGCGGCTTCCCCCTGGAGGGGCCCTACGCGGCTGCCACCGCCACTGCAGTGTCCCTGGCGCAGCTCGGAGGCGCAGGCCGGGCGGGTCTGGGGCGCCAGGCCCCCGGGGGCTGTGTGCTCAGCCTGGGCCTGCTGAACCCTGTGGCAGTCCCTCTCGACTGGGCCCGGCTGCCCCCACCTGCTCCGCCAGGCCCCTCCTTCCTGCTGCCGCTGGCGCCGGGACCCCAGCTGCTCAACCCGGGGACCCCCGTCTCCCCCCAGGAGCGGCCCCCGCCCTACCTGGCAGCCCCAGGACATGGCGAGGAATACCCGGCAGCCGGGGCCCATGGCAGCCCCACCAAGGCTCGCTTCCTGCGGGTCCCCAGCGAGCACCCTTACCTGACCCCATCCCCAGAGTCCCCAGAGCACTGGGCCAGCCCATCGCCTCCCTCCCTCTCGGACTGGTCCGACTCCACGCCCAGCCCGGCCACTGCCACGGGGGCCACGGCCACCACCACTGGGGCACTGCCTGCCCAGCCGCTCCCCTTGTCTGTTTCCAGCTCGCTGGCTCAGGCCCAGACCCAACTGGGGCCCCAGCCGGAAGTCACCCCCAAGAGGCAAGTGCTAGCCTGAGGTACCTCTCAGTTCCTGGATCTTGGAGGGCTGAAGAGACACCCATCCCACCTCCTTTCTCTCTTGCTCTCCTTTGATATTCTTCCTTCTCTTCTCCCGCCCCCCCCCCCACCACCCCTGCCTTGCAGTGTGACCCAGATAGGTCACCAGCCCAGGGCTTTACTCTTCCTTTATTTATAACGGGTGAAGGCTAACCACCCACCATCTCAGTCTTGTGATGAGTCTGGGATCCCCTCCCTCTCCCCCTTCTCTCTTCCATCCTTCCTTTCTTGCCTCTCTGGCCTCTCATTTCCTGGTACTCTGATACAAGTGAATTATAATTCTTTTCTTTTTTTTTTTACATTTTGTATAGAAACAAATTCATTTAAACAAACTTATTATTATTATTATTTTTTACAAAATATATATATGGAGATGCTCCCTCCCCCCTGTGAACCCCTCAGTGCCCCCGTGGGGCTGAGTCTGTGGGCCCATTCGGCCAAGCTGGATTCTGTGTACCGAGTACACAGGCATGACTGGGATCACGTGTACCGAGTACACGACCCGGGTCTGTACCAAGTAGGCACCCTTGGGCGCACACCCTCTGGGGCCAGGGGTCAGGGGAGAGTTGGGAGTCTCCTCCCTACCCCACCTCCCTCACTTCGCTGCATTCCAGATGGGATTTGTTCTGTAGCCATGCTGGAGAAGGGCTCTTCAGGCCCAAGAGCCTGCTTCCAGCCCCTGTCCCCAGCCCAGGTCACCTTCCTTTGGGAACTGGGGGGGGTGGGGGGGAAGTGGTGGCTGGTGGGAAATGGGAGGCCAGGGGAGGTGTGTGTGTTCCACTTTGTCACCCTGTAAATATGGGACTGCAGGAAGAGGATGAGCTGTCTGAGTGGCACCTCCTCCTGGTACTCCCCTGACCCAGCCTCATGGCAGAATAGAAGTATTTTTAGGCTATTTTTGTAATAAGGTTTCTGGTCATAATCCCCATGTAGCTGAACTCTGAAACCCTGCATTGTACAGCCCCGCTCCCCTCACCACCTAATAAAGGAATAGTTACCACTCAGTGTCATTTGTCTGTGTCTAGGTAAAGTGGGAAGTGGTGGGGGTGGGGCTTCTTCCTCCCAAGGGCCAACTTGGGGTAAACTCACTTGGCTTGCCTGCTGACTCATGCTTCCTCTTTTGATAGATGATGGCTCTACTCTGATTGGATCAGGTGCAGTCACCTGACTTAAAATGAGCCAATCAGATTCCTTTGCTCAAGAACTTTCCTTAATGGAAATGCTAAGAAAGTTGTCAATTGGTGGAGCTTTTAAGGCCACGAATTAAGAACCATTAGTCATTGAAAGGGTGGGTACTTATGAGTGAACAGAGCAGAAGAATGGAGCTAATATGCAGAGAGAGTCAAATGGAGAACTCCAATGGCTCCTAAGAGCTGGAGGGAGTATCAGTTTCCAAAGCAGTATCAATTCCAGTTAATTAGGCATTCATTCCATTGATACCAACAGGTATTTATTAATTGCCTTCTTTGTGTCTAATGCTGGTCCTCATGAATCTCACCTTCATGCTCTTTTTAAATGTGGATATAACCTTCAACCCATGTAATAAATACTTCTTTACATATGCCAGCTTGGGTGAGTTTTTGTTTCTTTTTTTCTAAAAATTAATTTTGTTTTGAGTTGGAGTCTCACTCCGTTGCCCAGACTGGAGTGCAGTGGCAGGCTCCTGGACACCGCAGCCTCGACCTGCTGGGCTCCTGAGATCCTTTCGCCTCAGCCTTCCAAGTAGCTGGAACTACAGGCTTGCGCTACCACGCCCAGCTAATTTTTTTATTTATTGTAGATACAAGGTTTCGCCAAGTTGTCCGGACTGGTCTCGAACCCGCAGGCTCAGGCAATTCACTCGCCTCGGCCTCCCAAAGTGCTGGGATTACAGGCTTAAGCCACCACACCAGGCCACTATGGAAGCTTCTAATGCTTACTCCTCCCTACTCTTTTGGCTAAGGGCTTGAATATGAAACAGTCCTCTTCTATTTATCTCATTTATTTGTGTTCATTCATTTATCCTCTACACACTTATGGGACACCTACTGTGTGCCAAGTCCTGGGCAAGTTGTTGGGAGTAGAATGGTGAATCACATAGTCCCAATCTTTGCTCTGATGGAATTTCAGGCTAGTTTCAGGAATTTTGGTGCTAGTTTATGGGTGCCCCCATATGTCCCATTAGATCTTACCATTTCAGTCCACTGTGATAGCTTCTGTCTACAAACACCTGAGACTCTCCACCTGGAGACTCTCTTTTGTGGGGCAGGAACAACCTCAGCAAATGAGGGATGGATGAGAGCTGGTGGAAACACTTCAGCTTTCTTGCCCTTCTCTGGAGCAATTCTGGGGTGTGATACACAGAGTCTCTTGAAGGATCCCCATTGGAACCGAGTCCTAGTTGCCCATGGGAGCAACCTATGTGCTCTTCTTCATTCCTACTGGAGCTTTCTGGAATGATCTCCCAGATGAATCCCTTGCACTTGCATCCCTGGCCTGAGAGAAGTCCATCTGAACTATATGCATGAGTAGACTCTTGGAGATAAAAATGAAAACATCTACTGGGACTCAATCAAGTTTGGGGATCCTTCTTCCTGAGTGCTTATACAAAGGAGGAGACGGTCATTCCCCCCACCCACTTTGTTCATGCAACCCTGGCTTTATGTCAACAGGATATTGGAGAAGGAGTGCCCCTCAGGGGGAACCCACTTTTGTACATGGTGGAGCCAACTTATTTGTAAGCATATTGTGATTCCCCAAGCCATAGTACCATCCCTTGCCTACACCATGCCACACCTCATCTAACACACCTATCATCTGTCTATCAATCTTTCTATTTTTATATAACCCATCTCTTTATCAATCTTCTTATTTTTCATCTATCTATAATCTATCATCATCTATCAATCATCTATCTTTATCTAGATCTGTCTATCCATCCATCCTACCTCTCTCTCTCTCTCTCTCTCTATTTTTATTTATTTATTTATTTATTTATTTAATTTTAGTTGGAGTCTCACTCTGTGGCCCAGACTGGAGGGCAGTGGCCGCTCCTGGCCACCGCAGCCTCGACCTGCTGGGCTCCGGCGATCCTTCCGCCTCAGCCTTCCAAGTAGCTGGAACTAGAGGTGCGCACTACCACGCCCGGCTAATTTTTTTGATTTATT
>CAUYQG010298273.1:0-11231 GCA_963574415.1 Tarsius wallacei
TCTACAAAAAAGATACCTGCACATGTATGTTTGTTGCAGCTCTATTCACAATAGCAAAACAATGGAACAAACCATGCTGCCCATCAAAGCTGGACCCGATTAAAAAAATGTGGTACATATACACAATGGAATATTATACAGCCATAAAAAAGAACAAACTCATGAATTTCACAGCAACCTGGATGGAATTAGTCTATAATACTAAGTGACTATTCACAGAAACAGAGAACTGAGTATCACATGTTCTCACTCGTAAGTGGATCATTACCAACTCCCATAATACTACAAGAAAAAGATTGACAGTGGTGGAAAACTATGGGGGGGGGCAGGGAGGGGAGGGAGGTGGGATTAACGGTAGTCAATATCTGTCTGGGGACGGGGGGCACACCTCATCAACAAGGGTACCTGCACAATGCATATCTATATACCTAACCCTTAACTGTACCCCACAATTTTAAAATAAAAAATATATATTAGAAGAAAAATCTCAAAGAGGTAGGATCTGTAGCATGTTGAGAACATAGTCTTTGGAGCCAGTAAACCCTTGTTTAAAATCCTAGTGATGCCACCAATTTGTTGTGTGACTACAATCAAATTTCAAATTCCCTAAGCCTTAATATGCGCTTTTGCAGCTGGCACAGTGGCTCATGCCTGTAATCCCAGCACTTTGGGAGTCCGAGGATGGAAGACTGCTTGAACCCAGGAGTTTGAGACCAACCTTGGCAACATAGCAAGACCTCGTCTCTACAAAAATAAAAAATTAGCCTGGCATGACGGTGCATACCTGTAGCCCCAGCTACTCAGAAGACTGAGGTGGAAGAATCACCTAAGCCCAGGAGATCGAGGCTGCAGTGTGCTGTGATTAGAACACTACACTTTAGCCTGGGTGACAGAGTGAGACCTCAACCCAAAAACAAAATGCTCATTTGCAAATAGAAATAACAATAATATACATTTCATATATTATAGTAAAGATTTCAAAATATAATAAGTCACTAGCCTCCTTGAAACATTTGAAATATAACCAGTCTAAATTCAGATGTGCTATTAATTGTAAAATACACACTGGATATGGTGAAGACTTTGTGTGAAAAAAGTAATGTAAAATATTGCATTAATACTTTTCTACCTAGTTCACATCTTATGATGATGATTTGTATAAAATATATTATTAAAATGAATATCACATTCTCTTTAAAAAACGAAAATAAAAAATAAAATATACTTTATAAACTGCATTTTAAGCACACATCTGCATTGTAACATGAAGTATACCCACCATGTCACTAAAAAGCTAGGAAATAACAAAGTTGTCATTATTCTGGTCCATTTAAATAATTCACCAAAAAAATGCAAATTTTGAGTAGACCCTTTCTAAATTCCTCTGTGTCATCAAAGAGACCTCAGTGGTGACAAGCAAGTCCCCCAATAAGAATAATTTTCCATATCTCTAAAAACCTTACTTTAAATAATGAATAAAACTAAAAACTATTTAAAGCCAGTTAAGTAGAAGGGAACACAATACTCTCACTAGAGGAAGGAATTTCAAGGCTAGAGACTATGTGTGTCTTGCTTGCAAACCTGTTGTGTAGGACACAGAACAATGCCTGACATACGGAGAAGACATTCCCTAAGTGTTGTGGATTACATTGATAAATACATGAGCTGCAAGAAACCCTGGGGGATCCCTTATACTTTCAGATACTCAGACCTGAAAGAAGCTCCCACTGCAGTTAATCTAGTCCAACCCTCTTTTGAACAAAGGGTAAATGAAGTCACAGAGAGAAGCTATACATTCAGTTAATAGAAGAGCTGGAATTTGAACTTAAACCCAGCGGGTGTGGGTATTGTTCTCTTGGTCATACGCTTTCCATTATGTCATTCTATTCATCAGCAAGCACAGATCAGAGACCTCCAGGTAAGCACATTGTCTAGCTCTATCAAGAATGCATACTTAATTATTGAGTGCCTAAAATGTGTCAGGCATTGGGCTAAGCACTGGCGTAAAAGTTGAAAAAGATGTGATTTGGGGGCTTTAGGAAATGTATCTGTGCTTACCTTGATTCATTAATTGGAAACCATCATGCCTGACAATATTTACATGCCAGTTAAATTTTTTCCCATCAGATAGCTGTTTAAAAATGTTAAGTCTTGGATTTCTGAAAAATAAAGGCATTCATTTTACATAAAAAGCTCACAAAATTCCTGGAACTATTCCCCATTGTTAAATATTTAAACCTATGAAAGTGTCTAACATGGTTTGCTCCATATAAAACATATTTAAGTTTTATTCCAAGGATGCCATCTTTCTGTACTGGGTATACTTTGACAACAATATGTTCTTTGTAACCCTTTGAGAATAGGATCCTGCACCAGTTTCACTGAAGTCTGTAACCACAGACTATGCAAAGCTGAATTTTAATTAATAGTACAGTAAAAGCTTTGTTCTCTTTGCCCCTTGGGAGGATGAGATGCCTTAACTCTTCAAGCAGGCATAATTCTTTTTGCCCAAGGTATTTTTCATGCCTTTAGGTTACCCTGCTCACCTTTTGAAAACCTGTCCCTAAATTAAAGGGCAGAAATTTAATGAATTACTCATATGTTCCTACACCAAAAATTTGGCACATATGCATGCCTTTATAGTTAATTGTGCAAGTTTCTACCCCCTTCAAAAGTCAGTAAGCTCATAAGAATAACTTTTCCTCTAACTAAAATAGTCAAGCATGGTCAAGACAGTAAAAACTAAGCACTACCTAAGAAAGTATACAGGAGAATAAAGCAAAATGACTTTAATCACTCTACCCAGATACAGCCACTATTAACAGAGCATGTTTTCTCTAGTCTGATATCTACCACACACAGGCACGCGCACACACACACAGACACACAGACACTATGTAAGAAATTTTACTATAAAGTTTTGTAGCTTTCTTTCACCACTGAGAAATATATTCTGAACATCTTTCTATAGCAGCAAATATTCCACTACAACATGGTTTTAAAAGGTCCGATGGCAATTTATTATCTAGCTGCAAATTAAATCATGCTTATTTATTGGGATGTGGAATTTTTATTCTTTTCCAGAATATAAACAATATCTTGGCAAACATCCCTATATATATTACTGTATGAACATCTATTATTTAGACTCATGGCATCATTATTTTCCATTAGCAAGAACACAAACGGACACATTGCAAACACACAGAATTTTGTGGTAAATTGATTTTCACACAATGGCTTATAAGTTATTTCTCTTGCTTCAACCAAGAGAACCAGGAACAGTGAACCTGACCTTCTTGATACTAATGCGTGCCTACTGAAAGCCAAGACTCGGAGTCTTCTGTTACAAGTGCGATTTTGTAGATTAGTTTTTACAGTACTTTGAAACAAGCAACCTTGAAAATCTTTTAATTGTTTGACCATTTTATTGTTTGGCATGTAATCAAGCAATAATCAACCATATTTTTGTAGATAAACAACTGTTTAAGCAGCTCACTTAAAAAGGACAGTTAGTACAAGCATAGAATTATCACTTCACCTGATTATATTTCACCTGAGAACTGCTGGAGAAGAAACGTGTGTGTGTGTGTGTGTGTGTGTGTGTGTGTGTGTGTGTGTGTGTATGCATATGTGCCTAATTTGGAATAAATTCTGCCAACTGTAAGTGCTATATCAATTATTTAACAATAATACCTTTAGGACTTTCAGAGGATATGTTTTCCATTCTTATCACTTCTCAGTAACAAGGAAAATAATTGCTTTTAGGAGAGTTGATAGAAATTAAACTTTTCTCGTATTTTACCAATCTCTAGAAATGTGTAAAGATTTAACATACACGCATAAGTAAGAATAAAAAGAGGAAAATGAAAAGAAAAACCTAGATTCAAAGAAAGAATGTATTTGTGCAATCCAGCCTCAACTAATTAGCTTGGGTAACCAGTTTATTTCTAAAGCAGGATGGATGATTCTGCCTTTTGGAAGGCAACGGCGGTGTCCTTGGAAGAATGAAGAGTGAGTGTGACAATGCTTGCCCGAGGCCGATGTGAACACGCTAAGGAGAAGCACTGATCAGGCCCTTGGCACCCACATGGCTAAAAGAGTAAGACCCTCCCATAACTGAGTTCATAAACTTCATTTTCTGCTTATGGAAGCCTACACTTTGACAGGGTGCAGTGAGTTGATGACAATCAGATGAGGATAAAAAATGTCAGAGCAAAGGTCTCAAAATCCCCTGAGAAGCTGGTGTTTGCTGCTGCCTCAAAATTACTTTCCTGCTGCTGACAGGCAAACTGTAAGTCACAACTGTGCAAACTTGGTGCAGGGAGGCAATGAATGGCACCTCAAGCATTAATTCAGGAGGCATTTACTGACAGCGGCTGCATGTTTCTCACTCTACTGGGCACGCTGAGGAGTCAAATGGAAGTTTAAGATGCTCTCTCCCTTCCAGGAGCTTGAAGGCAGGCTTGCAAGCAGACTTCCCACTGCCCACGGTCTCAGGGTCAAGTGCACTACTGTTCTAGTCAGTACTTTTGGAGGAGAGACAATCAGACACTCATAAAACCTAAGTAAAAGCAAAAAGAGAAAGGATAGAGGGAGTATGTTCTAGGCAAGGTACTACGAATCTAGTAATGCACTGGAGCTGACGTGTCACAGCTAGAGAAAGCTGATTTTTGGATTTCCAGGAGTTTTTCAAGCCAGTTCATATCATACTGGCAGCTGGGGATCTGCCATGGTGGGAGTATTCACACTGTGGAAATGAGCAATCACTACCGATCACAAGTGACCTGTCGCTGTTGTGATTTTTGCTACTGTTTTCTAGAAAGCCTGGTTGCTAAACACCTTCTAGCCCACCATTATTGCACACACCCCAGTTTTCCCAGCACTTTTCCCGTTTAAGCCTGTCATGATAAATAGCACCTGCTTTCACTCTCAAAGGTATGCCAATTTGGATCATAAATTACAGGGTACCCCTCAGCTCAAGATACAAAGATCATTGGGATCTAAGGCAGGAACTAGATCTGCTTCACAAGGCCTGAGGAACTGGGAACTGAAAATGCAATGGAAACTGGGGCTCTGTGACCTCTGTTTCCCCCGGAGACCTCATGATGTTTCATCTTGGCGCCTCTCTGTGCCGGCATTTTTCTCTTTCGGGAGATGCTTCCTAACCAGTTTGGATAACCTCCCTATTCTGGAGCCCTTCATGGACTAACAACAGTCTCTGCATGTTTGCTTCAAAGGTCTGAAAGACAGACTCTGTTGCAACTATTTGAGCCCAGCCACACAAGCCATGTGTCTCCAGTAAAACAATGAATTCCGTGACATTTGGGTCAGGGTTCCAACTCTGCCCCATCAGCCATGGCCAGGTGATGTCTTACGGTACACTAGTGACCCTCCCTTGCACATAAGTATATAGACAGATGGTCCTTAACCCACGATGCTTCAACTTACAATTGTTCAACTTTACAATGGTGAGAAAGGGATATGCATTCAGTAGAAACCTTGCTTTGAGTACCCACACAATCATTCTGTTTTCTATTTTCAGTACAGGATTTAATAAGCTACAGGAGATATTCAGCACTTTATTATAAAATAGGCTTTGTGTTAGATGATTTTTCCCAACTGTAGACTAATGTAACCGTCTGGGCACATTTAAGGCAGGCTGGGCCAAACTATGATGTTCTCTAGGTCAGTGCATTATGTGTGTTTTTGACTTAGGATATGTTCAGTGTACGATGGGTTTTTCAGGATGCAACCTTATAATAAGTCAAGAAGCATCTGTATTACACTGAATGTTGCAGACTCTTCAGTCACACTTAACCGTTGGCTGTCTCCTGCACACTTACACCATGCTCTCCCAAGCCTTTGTCTCTGCCAGGAGATTCTCTCTCCGTCCCCACCCATCTTCTTCGTCAAGGAACTTATTCCCATTCTCCATGGTGTAAGTCACATGTCACCTTCTGTTGCTAACTTCCCAGCACCCCTCTCACACTACTATGCATTTTTCACTCATTCATCTTCCCACTTAGTTATTCTGCAGCCTGCACTTTGAAACAAGACGAAGTGTTGCCTCATCAACTTCCTGGATATGCTATCTTGGGAAGCTTCTCTGATCTCTGAATAACAGTGGATGATTATATTTATTTGGGAGAGTTGTAAAGACTAACACAGCACATGGCAAGTGCTCAATAAGTGCTAATTATTGTCATTATTCTTATTATGAACACCTATGAAAAGAGCTGTAAAATTATATTATAATAGATACTGTCTCTCAAAGAAACAACGAATTATATAGAATTATATAGGAAACTCGATAACGTGTACTGGCTGCCCTGGCCTCACTGCTGTTTTGCAAACATACCAAGTGCACATCTTCTTTTCAAGGTCTTTGACTGTCCTCTGCAAGAACTCACTTTTTCTAGATGAATGTGTGACTCATTTCTTCATTTCATTCAAGTCTTTGCTTAGGCATAATCTCTTCAAAGACTTGTAGACAACTCCATTTAAATAACAACCTCCATTATTCTCCACCCTTTTCCAGGCTTTGTTCTTATTACCAAATATTTTCCATACAGCAGATGCACTCTACCTAGGTCACCCCTACAAATACAAGTTCCAGGGGCAAAAGATTGGCCTGTTTTGTTCATTGTTAAGTCTCCAGTACCTAGAACAGAGCACATTTAGGTCCTTGATAAAGATTTTTAAAATGAATATTTGCCTAGCCCCATAAACATTTTTATTGATTTGAACTCAGTAAGTGCAAAAGCATATATACGTATCAAGCGGAAGCTGAATTCAGAGAAGGGGCCTTTGTTTTATAATAATTGTATATTTTTTCAAGTCTTTGAAGTTTGTAAAGCATGTTCCCAAGCATCTTTTTGTTCACTCCTAAACTCCAAGCTTTCTAGAGACACCCAGTGGCCTCACCGGGCACTGCTCAGAATTGCAAATAGCTCTGAGAGCTGGTGTCCTTGTCACCATGTAGGATCAATTTTTAAAATATAGCCATTATCTATTGAATGTCTGTGTATGAGAAAAATATATGTTTCATAGTCCTGAGAAATTGGCATCATTCTTATCTTTCTTTCACACATGAGGAATCCGTGGCCCAGGGAGTTTGCCCAACACCATGAACCAAAAAATGTAAAGCTCCATCTAAAATCCAAGGCCCTTTGGCTCCTAAAGTGATGTTAACCCAAAAGACACAGTTCAAGGACAGGAACAAAGAATGCTAGCTCAAGAATTTCAACCGGGAAACCCCACCAGGTCCCCTCCCACTGTGGGAGCTTTTCTGTCCTCTCAATAAATCCTGCTTTAAAAAAAAAAAGGAATTTCAACCATTAGCAATCATGGACAGTCTATGTCATCCATCTTCTCTAGCCTCAATTTCTCTTTCTCAAAAGTTAAGACAGAATTCCACCTTCCATATCCACGACTGGCAGAGAGTGGAGATGGTGACCTTCCATCCTTGCTAGTGCCTTGGGCTTCTCAGAGGAAAACGTGTTCTGGGAATCTACTGTACTACCACACAAAGGCAAATACCCTCTTCTCAATCACTGATTCCCTGGGATAGTGAAACAACAACTGTAAAAGGAACTGGACTCTTCTGGAGTCTTCCCCGCGGTTCCCCTCTTGAGATCAAAATTCTCAGACATGGGCATTAAACAAGAGCTCAGATAATACAATTTAGACTCTAGATAGCATGTTGTATTTTGCTTAAGTTTGCCTAGACTAAATCAAGTATATGAAATGGGTATGGTAAGGGATGAAGGAACTTGAATATCAAATCAATGTACTGTTTTTAACCGAATCACAGTATCAACGTTTTACTGTTGATGGAGAGGCAGTGCGGAGTAGGGGGAAGGGCTGGATTTATAAGTCAAGCTCCCTCATGAGCTTCTTGAATTAAAGTGTGAGTCAGCCACCCAAACTTCTGCCTCCTAATCTGTAAAAATGGGAGTAATCATATCTGCGTGACATGGTTATTTTATTTAAAATAATGCAAGTAAAGAAAACAAAGGATCGAAAATAAAATGAGTAGTCAATAATGGCACTACTGTTATTATTGCCCTCCTGCCCTCCCGTCTCCAAATGAATCCATCCTTGTGGACCTGAGGGAACATGGCCACCAGTTTCACTCTCTTGCAGACATGCTGTCCCACCCTGGCAGGATGGGCATCTGTTCTGGGGTTCCTCATCCTTTAAGTCAAACAGACCTGTCTCCTGGTGCTCTAGCTGGTTCCCAGTAGCATGATTGCAAAGTCTATTTACAGGAATTCAGATTTCTAGAAAATAGCCATACGTCAACACAGTGATATGCAATAGCACCTTGGCCCCTTCTCAGAATTGTGTGACTGTTACAGAGTCAGAAACGATGAAGCAAATACAAAAAGGACAAAAACATGTATGAATGTGCACAGAGAGTGCTATTTTCACAACTAGCTTTTAAGTGAATGTCATGTAAGCGATAAATAGCCTGGGTTTACGTGTATACAGTTCTTACATGAGTTATCCGTTTTTGAAAGAGTTTCAACCCTATACCAAGGAAAGCAGCCCTGCAAAAAATAAACAGTGCAGCAATGCTGCCCCCTTGTGTTAGAAAATAAAACAAGTGAAAATATTTTATTTCTGTATCTGGGAGGCACAGAATGGAATCAAATTTAAACAATGATTTAAATATACTCCATCATATTTTTCTGATACGAAGTTACAAACTTGATTTGTTAAAAAGGAAGTTTTGAAGCATAACTGCATAAATGACATAGCTGCAGATACCAAAGTTTAAAAAGACAGTAAGTTAATACTACTGTATTGCGTGTGTGTGTATACATGTTGCAACCTCATACCAACAAATTCAAAAACTTAGTCAAACTAGAACACATTCACGGAAAAATATAATGTGTTAAAACTATCAAAAATAAACAGTAGGCTTAAAATAGCTTAACAACTTGAATAGCAGTTCTAAACTCTTCTCAAAAGGAGAAAAAGATGGCACAAACTTCAACTAATTCTAAGACTATAGCATAGCTTGGATATTAAAAATAATATCATAAAAAGGGAAAAAATATAGGCCAACTTCACTCACAAAACTAGATGCAAACATTTTAAATAAAATATAGACAAACTTTCCAACAACACATTTTTAAAAATTGATAATATGTCTTGACCAAAATGAGTTTATTCTGGGAATGAAAATGTAGTTTAACATTAGAAAATATATAATATTTATCACTGTATTAATAAATTAAAGGATAAAAAACTTAAGATCCTCTCAATAAATGCATAAAAAAATGATAATTTAAAAAATCTAACCACATGACTATATCACTAGGTGCAGAAAAATATTTGACAAAATCCAGCATTCCTTCTTCATAAAAACCCTTGAACATCTAGGCATAGAAGAAACATTTCTCAAAACAGTAAGAACCACCTATGATAAACCCACAGTCAACATATTGCTCAATGGACAGAATTGGAAGCATGTCCCCTGAGAACGAGAATAAGACAAGGAGGCCCACTCTCACCCCTCCTGTTCAACATAGTCCTGGAAGTCCTAGCCAGAGCAATCAGGTAAGAGAAGGAAATCAAGGGTATCTGAATAGGAAAAGAAGATGTTAAGCTATCCCTTTTTGCAGACTGTATGATTCTATATCTTGAAAACACTAGGGAGTCTGTCAAAAGTCCCCGCACACTGATAAGTGAGTTTCATAAAGTCTCAGGTTACAAAATCAGTGTGCAAAAGTCAGTTGCATTTCTATACACCAACAATAAGTAGGCGGAGAACCAAATAAAAAGCACAGTCCCATTCACAATAGACACACACACACACACACACAAATAAAATACCTTGACATCCACCTAACTAGAGAAGTGAAAGACCTTTACAATGAGAACTACAAAACGCTGCTCAAAGAAATTAAGAATGACACAAGTAAATGGGAAAATATTCCATGCTCATTGATCAGAAGAATCAATATTATCAAGATGGCCATCTTACCCAAGGCAATCTACAGATTTAATGCAATACCCATCAAAATACCAAAATCATTTTTTCATACCTGGAAACAACAATACAGAAATTCATCTGGAAACAGAGAAAAGCACGAATAGCCAAAACAATTCTCAGCAAAAGGAAAAAAGCAGGAGGTATCACCTTTCCAGATTTTAAAACTTATTACAAGGCTACAGTAACCAAAACAGCTTGGTACTGGTACAAGAATAGACACATAGACCAATGGAACAGAATAGAGATTCTGGAAGCAAAAACACGATCTCTCAACCGGCTCATCTTCAACAAAGCCATCAATAACAATCACTAGAGAAAGGAGACCATTTTTAGCAAACGGTGCTGAGAAAATTGGCTGGCCACATGTGGAAGAATGAAACTGGACCCCTACCTATCAACATATACAAAAATCAACTCAAAGTGGATCGAAGACCTAAATGTAAAACCTCAAACTATAAGAATCCCAGAAAAAAAAATGTAGGAAACGCCCGTATGCACATTGAAGTGGGCAATGAATTCTTGACCAAGTCCTAAAAAGTGAATGACATAAAATTTAAAATAGACAAGTGGTACCTCATCAAACTGAAAAGCTTTTGCACAGCAAAAAAAATAAAAATAAAAAATAAAAAAAATCAGGAGAGTAAAGAGACAACCCAGAGAATGAGGAAAAAATTTGCAAATTACGCATCTGACAAAGGCCTAACATCCAGTATCTACAAGGAACTCAAACAAGGTGAAAGGCAAAAAACAAACGACCCCACTAAAAAGTGGGCAAAAGACATGAACAGACATTTCTCAAAAGACAACACACAGTCAACAGTCACATGAAAAAATGCTCAGCCTCACTAATCATCAGAGAAATGCAAATCAAAACTATAGTGAAATGCCACCTAACTCTGGCAAGGATGGCTATCATCAATAAGTCAAAAAATAATAGATGATGGCACAGATGCAGACAAGAGAGAATGCTTCTACATGGATGATGGGAGTGCAAGCTATTTCCACCTCTATGGAAAGCAGTACGGCAGTTCCTAAAAGAACTAAAAATCGACTTTCCACACGACCAGCAAACTCTCTCCTGGGAATATACCCAGAGAAACATACATCACTGGAGAAAGGACACAAAAAGGTGTCTACAAAAATACACCTGCACATCAAAGTTTAATGCCACAGTATTCACAACAGGAAAAACATGGAATCAACCCTACTGCCCATCGAAAGTGCT
>CAUYQG010298274.1:0-13208 GCA_963574415.1 Tarsius wallacei
CGGTGGCCGGAAGCGGCCACTGCACTCCAGTCTGGGCGACGGAGTGAGACTCCAACTCAAAAAAAAAAAAAAAAAAGACTCAAAGTTTCAGTAAAGACAGTGAGGTATTGGCCTAAATTTATACATGTTGACCAATGCAATAAAATAGAGTCCAAAAGTGGACCCATATGTAAATGGTTGATTGGTTCTTTGTGTTAAGGAAACCAATATCTTTCACTGAATAAATAATAGATTTTTTTTTAAAAGAAATACTGCTAGAATTGCTGAATATCCATATACTTACTGCTCCTACTACCAAACCTCAAACCATTCCTTAAAATATGCACAAAGTTAATATGAATTTAAATAGCTAATATTATAATTATTCTAAGGGAAACAGAAAAAATAGTTATGACATTGGGTCAAAGTTTCTTAGATAGAAAGAAAGGTAGTAACCACAAAAGAATTAAATTTTATTAAAATTAAAACCTACTCTTCAAAAACGCTGTCAAGAAAATGAAAAGTAAATATTCATAACGTGTATTTGGAGAGAAGATATACCTACTCAATTTAATAATAAAAACTATAAAACCCAATAAAAATGGGCAAAAATGTTTACAAACATTCACTAAAATGATTATATTACCAGCTAAGAATAACATGAGAAAGTGCTCAACTTCACTATTCATCAGCTTAAAACCAAGAGATACTACACACCTTGTAGAATGGATAAAATAGAAAGAAATGGCAATACCAAGAGCCAAAGAGGATTTGGAGCAATTGGAACACTCAGAATGCTGATGGGAGTTTAAAATGGTGCAATTATTTCACCATTTTAAACTAAACTGTGTTTAGTTTCTTACACAGATGAAAAATATGCTTCCCAGAAGATTCACCAATTCTACTTTTAGGTAGTTACTCCAAAGAAGTGGAAATATATGTCTAAACAAATAATTGTATATGAATGTTCATAACAACATTAGTAATAACAGTACCACATTGAACACTGTCCAAATGTCTATTGACAGGTACGTGGATAAATCAGTTGAGGTATATTCATACAATGCGATAATACTTAGCAATAACAAACAAAACAATTAACTACTGCTATACCTGGTAACATGGATGAATCTCACAGAAATGAGCTGAGTGGAAGAGGCTGGTCACTGGGGAGTGTATACAGTGTGCCTCTCTTCACATGTGAGTTTTAGAACATGTAAAACTAATGTGCGGTGATAGAATGAAGATCAGTGGTTGCCCCACACAGGGGAAGGGAAGGGATTATTATTGAGATTGAATGCACAGGGCAAGAGAAAATTTATTGGGTTTGGGGAATATTCTATGCATTGATTGTGGGGGTGGTTACATGAGAGGATACATTTGTCAAAAGACACCAACCTGTATACTTTAAATGTGAGAAATTTTAAAGCATAAATGACACCTCAATATCAAAAAGCTGATTTTATAACATGACCTGAAGTCACTTGTCATAGAAATTGTTTTGAAGGCTGAGTTCTGTTCTAGAGTTCTAAGAGGAAAAGAAAATCTGTCAAAGGTAAGATAGAGTCAAACTACTAGAAACTCCACATTCTGAAGCTTCTTTCTATATTTTATTTCTATAGTATTTTCCCAACAGTTCCAGTTAAAAACAAACTTTTTGTTTATGTTTACACCTTCCTTATGTATTTCCATGAGAATAAAATTTCATACTTGACTCCCTCAGTTTTCTGTATCAGAATTATTAACATTAACCTGCAATAGTCTAGGTTTTTATAAATGATTCTGAGTTTTATTTTCTTAACACAAATCAGTTTTGGAAGGGATAAGGAGTTTATTTGAAAGCGTTTTAATGACACAAGACAACATAAGAATCATTAACAAACAGTTCTCACAAAAATGAAAAGGCAACCACTGATAGCTAACAAGAACAAACAATATGGCTTTTAAATTCTGAACAAAGGTTTATAAGGACAGGTATTATTTCCATTTCTATTTTGTGAAAAGGTCAAATGTCATCAGAAATCAGAAGCATGTAGATTTGGTTTTGGCACATTAAAAATTTTTACTGGCCGGGCACGGGAGCTCAGTCTGTAATCCCAGCACTTTGGGAGGCCAAGGCGAGAGGATTGCCTGAGCACAGGGGTTTGAGATCAGCCTGGGCAATTTTGTGAGACTTTGTTTCTACAATAAATAAAAAAATAAGCTGGGCGTGGTAGCATGCATCTGTAGTTCCAGCTACTTGGAAGTCTGAGGCAGAAGGATCAACTGAACCCAGCAGGTCTAGGCTGTGGTGGTTGTTAGCATGACACTGCACTCCAGACTGGGTGACAAGAGTAAGACTCCATCTCAAAAAAAAAAAAAAAAAAGAAAAAGCAAAAAAGGTTTACTTTCCGTACCTTCACTAGGGGAATTCAATCTTAGGAGCTTTAGCTATTTGAAATTATTTGTCTACTTTCCTGAGGAAAAAATAGTGCTCTGAGTATTACCCTAGCTTTGTTAAATTAGGAAAAGAATGCTAATAAAAGGTGACATGCATCCAAACAGACGAGGATTCTTTGAAAACAAACACTTCTCAGATATGAAAATTAGATAATGCAGCAAAGTACTTTATTAATTGAAATAAATAGTATTTATGTAATGATGAAAACTGCTTGGGTAATAGGAAAAAAATAATCATGAGAAGGTGAATCACTTTCTAAACATGCAAATAAGGATTTGTGGGTACAAAGAGAAAAGGGCAAAATGTACTGGAAATTATTGACACATTTTTATTTATCTTTCTTTGGGGAGTTTTGAAAATTGGAATAACATACTTGGCCATAGAGGATGACAAGTTTTTCAGGTATCAAAATGAAGAATCATGGAAAGTGATTTGATCCCTCCTGTAGCTGTCCAGCTGTGCTAGGAGATCTTGAGTAGACCCTGTGTCAAACTCCCTAGTTACCAGGACCCTGCCTGATTCTGTATGCAGAGTTTGACTCTGGGGCTGTGTCGACTGTGTAACTCTTGCTGGTGATGATTTCAATTCTTCATTTCCAGCTGCTGCACTCTCCAATTTTTTGATTGCTTCTTTGGTCTGTACTATCTTTTTGGTGGGAATGACTATGATGCCCATTAGCATGGTCAGGTCCCTAAAGAGCTGCTGGAAAAGTTACTGTAAATTGCACTTTTGTTTCAGAGGATCGTTCTGTCATCCTTCCATCTAATACTTGTGTTTTGGGCTCTGTTAATAGATACAGCGTTGTCACTGATTCTATCCAAACGAGTTCACTGCCTTTGTTTCTGGCATATATTAGTTCCTTCTCTGACTCCTTTCTGTTCCTTATGCTTGCTTCCTTCTTTTCACAGGTGCAGTAAAACTGGGCTAGAGGAGTCAGTGGGGGAGGCGGTCCACCTGTGTGGGAGGCTGTCCAGTTGCAGCATTTCAAAATTGAGCATTGGTGAATTTTCCATTATTTTTCATGCTCATGCTTGCGAGGATAATTTTTATTCCGAGATTTTCCTCATTGTTAAACACAGGCCAGGAAAATTGAAAGTATGACCAATAAGACTGCAAAATCATTAGACAAAAACAGAGTAGCCAAAGGGAGAGAAAAGCAGCCAAAACACTGGGAATCGCAGTAATGGCATTTCTGATTTCATGGTTGCCATACTTCATTGATTAAATCATTAACACCTTAGTAGTTTTCATTATACTCACATATATTTATGAAATACTAATTTAGAGTGCATACCATAACACAGCAATGAACCTCTTGATTTATGCTTTCTTTTATCCTTGGTTTCAGGCAGCCAGCAAACTGATTGTCACTGGCAAAGTCTTTTAGAGAGAATTCCTCAACAATGAACTTATTTTCTAAGTAGTTTCTTGTTTTAGACTGGGAGAATTGAATGTAGATTTACAAATGGACACATCACGAGAAGAAAAAATTGAGGTGTTACATGAAAAACGACGTGACTACGTATCATGTAATATAAAATAATTTAATTATGCTGCAATTTTCACCCAAACACTTAAATTTAGTTGCACTGTACATTGCTAAATCTTACATTAAAATCCAGTTGTAATGGAAACAGCATAACCTTGAAGCCAGAACTGCCTGAATTCCAATACCAAATCTGTCATTTAATCTTTGATCCTTGCCTTTGGGTATTGGATTATCTACCTGACTTTTGTCTCTGCACAAATGCTCTATAACTGTCAGGTGATATCTAAATCTGCCCCAGTCTCCTGGGACATTTCATCCCTATTGGTGGCATGTACTTTTCTGGGAGGGAGCACCTGGCATTATTATGCTTCCTGTCAATGATAAATTTGACCTGAATTCATTAAAAAGAAGGCACATATGCATTAAACATAAGTTTTAGATGAAAGGTGAATTTTACATATTGTTTTATTCTTAAATACATGTAATAGAAAAAGAAAAAATAATAATCTGTGATCTTGGGCTCCTTAATTCCCTCTGAGTTTCACTGTATATTTCCAGTTAATAACTCTTTCCTTGTGATATTTTTTGAGAAAATTTAGGAGCATACATATATAAAAAATAACCTAGCATATCTATTCTAAATCTTTACTTTTATTATTTGAAATTAGTTCAATCTCTGGACATGCTTCCTTTCTGTTCCTTTGTCATCACTTTCTATTAAAATATAAATGCCACTACAAAACTTAGAGAAGTTCTATTGCTTTGGTCAGAGAGGGCCTGTACTGTCTGGTGTTAAGATTTGTGGGCCCAAAACTTAATTCCAGAGTCAGGAAAAACAAATCAAGAGACAAATCTATTAACCATAACATCAATGTAATTGTTTACAATGGGGAAGAAAACTGGCATCATAAATGTCAACATTCATTCATTCAGTGAGTTTCTTCCTGCTGAGTAAGCCCACTAAAAAAAAAAAAAAAAAATCACATTAAAGTTCAGAAATTTCACAAGTCAGTATATGTTTAGGCAAGAGTTTTAAGATAGATTGTCATTCATTATCTTACTCAATTTCATAATTAACTTAGTTGTTTACTTAATTTGTGCATTATTCAAAAAATTATTTACAAGTGCTTTCAATGATCCACATAAAAGCCTACACTAAAAATGAATCCAAAGGAAAATAAGTCATTATACAGAGAGGACATCCACGCTTATATATTTATCACAGCACTATTCACAATTGTGAAGATGTGGAATCAGCCTAAATGCCCATCATCTGATGAATGGATAAGGAAAATGTGGTATATATATTCTGGGAATACTACTCAGTCATAAAAAAAAAGTAAATAATGTCTTTTGAGCAACTTGGATGGAATCGGAGGCCATTATCCTAAGTGAAGTAACTCAGGAATGGGAAACCAAATACCACATGTTCTCACTGTATGTGGAAGCCAAGCTGTGGGTCCTCAAAGTTATACAGAGTGGTATACTAGACATTGGCTACTCAGAAAATGGGTGGGTAGGAAGGGAGTGAGGAATGAAAAATTGCCTATCGGGCACAATGTACGCTACTTGGGTGATGGGTATACTAAAAACTCAGACTTCACCACTATACAATTCATCTATGTAGCCAAAACCCACTTGTACTCCTAAAGCTATTGCATTTTTTTAAAAAATGAATTCAAAAGAAGAAAAAAATCCTGAAATGACAGGCATAAACTGAAGCCAAGACAGTGGATGGAAAATACTTGTCATTGTATTTTCCACACATTTGGTTTCAACGCAAAATAGGAAAACTGAATTAGATATGCAATCACAGTGAATAAAACCTGCCAATTACTCCAGAGATGAAGAATTGCTCTTGGTACTAAGACTGGAAGGTACTGTACATCCCATGAACAATGAGAGTAAACTACTTGATTCGGTCCTAGCCTTAGTATATCTCAATTAGACATCAAATTTTAAAAATCAGGACATCATATATTGGGGGCAGAAATAAATTTATTTCAAAATATTCTAGCTATTTTTCTCTACTTTCTAACAAAGTATAAATAAACATCTATTAGCACATGATTTCTTCTGACTTTTTTTTTTTTTTTTTTTTTTGAGTTGGCGTCTGCAGTGGCTGCTCCCGGCCACCGCAGCCTCGACCCGCTGGGCTCCGGCGATCCTTCCGCCTCAGCCTTCCGAGGAGCCGGAACTACAGGCGCGCGCTCCCACACCCTGCTGATTTTTTGATTTATTGTAGAGATGAGGTCTCGTTTGCCCAGGCGGGTCTCGAACCCGTGGGCTCAGGCAATCCACTCACCTCAGCCTCCCAAGGCGTGGGATTACAGGCTGAGCCACCGAGCCTGGCTTCTGACTTTTATTACACAATCATTTTCAAAACTTGGGTAAACCATTCCTGAGATACTATATTATTTCCAATTTTATTATACTTGTGAGAAATTATCTTTATGTGATTTTGCAGATGATTAAAGACCCCCAGACACTTTAGTGTCACTTTACACACAATTCTTTGGTTCAGACATTGAATATCATCGATTTATTTTGATTCCAATGGTTTCTGGACTACAGCTTTTTCAAATCTTATTCCATTAGCTGTAGAATCATTATACTTTCTTATTTTAAAGATAATGAAGTGAAAACCAAGGTATTTAAGATCTAATGAATATCATAACGCTTCTAGGTTCAAATAAATACTTCTAACATCTAGTTCAAAATATTTACATTTAGGCCAGGCTTGATGGCTCAGCTTGTAATCTCAACACTTTGGGAGGCCAAGGAGAGTGGATTGCCTGAGTCCATGGGTTCGAGACCAACCCCAGGCAACTTGGTGATACCTCGTCTCTACAATAAATAAAAAAATTAGCCAGGCTTGGTAGCGCATGCCTGTAGTTCCAGCTACTTGAAAGGCTGAGGCGGAAGGATCGCCGGAGCCCAGCAGGTCAACACTGGGGTGGCTGTGAGCATGCCACTGCACTCCAGCCTGGGTGACGGAGTGAGACTCCAACTAAAAAAAAAAAATTTACATTTTTCATTTATTTTTTCTGGTGTCCTTTAAATATATTCGACAAATCATCCAATTTTATCACTCCTTTCCTCTATCAGTGTACTGCTCTGTTTATTTTTATAAGTTTAAACTTTCATTATAAAAGAAATAAAGCTAGTACCCCCATTATTCTCTTCTGTTAACAACTCTGGTTGTATTGAAATTAATTTATTTGCCTTTGCTTTTATGAACATTTATTGAGTGCTTCCAGAATGCAATACATGGGCTCTGGAACCATAAGGACATAATAAAAGCAATTTAAATCTAATAATGATTCTCTCTAAATAATGAAACACTCATTCTGTGCATGGGACTGCATTAACTGCACTAAATCATTTCATCTTCACAATAACCCTTTGAGGTAGGTAAGATAGATGCTTCTACCTTATAAATGAGGAAACTGAGACATAAAAAGCTGAAATCCCATGCCCAAGGTCACATACTTAGTAAATAATGGAAGGATTATTCATACCCAGAGAGTTAGAGAGTAAGTGAGGTAAACACTAAGTTCCTCCCCTTGCAAAAGAGAATGTGGGCCAGCAAGTGAGACAGCTTTTTAGAACAATTTGGAGCACAAGGTTTTTATACAAATTATTTCAGAGGAGAATATTAATTATCCTAAGGAAAAATATGAACAAAGTTTGTTAGGGAGATATAGACCTTGAAAAGAGTAATTCGTTTGTTTATGATGTAACTTTTTTTTTTTTTAATTGGAGTCTCACTCCATCCCCCGGGCTGGAGTGCAGTGACACACTCACAGCCACCCTAGCATCGACCTGCTGGACTCTGGCCATCCTTTCGCCTCAGTCTTCCAAGTAGCCAGAACTACAGGAGCGCACTACCACGCCTGGCTAATTTTTTTTTTTTTAATTGTAGAGAAAAGTTCTTGCCAAGTTGTCCAGGCAGGTCTCGAACCCGTGGGCTCAGGCAATCCTCTCATCTCGGCCTCCCAAAGTACTGGGATTACAGGCTGAGCCAGCAAGCCTGGCCATGATGTAACATTTATCATCCATACGTCTTAATTGTGGCCACTGTATTTTTATTGTTCAAGATTTTTTTCCCCCCGAGGCTGGTCATTCAAATAAATTCAGATAATTCAATCATTCAGATAATTCAGTTATATCTTGGCTACTAAGGAAGCATTTGTCCAGACACCAAGAAAAGCCATGACCTTGTTATTCTTTTTTTTTCTTTTTTGAGTTGAAGTCTCACTCTGTCACCCAGACTGGAGTGGCCACTGCAGCCTCGACCTGCTGGGCTCCGGCAATTCTTCCACCTCAGCCTTCCAAGTAGCCGGAATTATGGGCATGCGCTACCACGCCCAGCTAATTTTTTGATTTATTGTAGAGATGAGGTCTCCCCAAGTTGCCCGGGCGGGTCTCGAACCCACGGGCTCAGGCAATCCACTCACCTCGGCCTCCCAAAGCACAGGATTACAGGTTGAGCCACCAAGCCCGGCTGACCTTGTTATTCTATACTATGTAATTATTTGCTTCCTTTGCACCTCTCCTCCCCCACAAGACTAGTACATTCGAATGACTTCATCCACCTAAGCACTGTTGAGATTTCAAATTGCATTTAACTTTTTCTGTGGATACCAGTTTATCACTACGAGTAACAATATAATTATGTTTGTAAATAAATCTGCTGTGTATATTTGTCTGCCCTCTCAAAAAAAATCAAAAAAACAAAAAATCTACCCCTCAGGAGAATGTCCCTTCTTGTTCATCTGTATTCCTCCAGTATGAACTTTCCCCTACACCTGGAACATAATGGATGGTCAGTAAATGTTTGCTAAATAATTAAGTGCATATTTCCTTTAAATATAGCAATAGTATAATGAATTTCTGCAAGAATGCACATGGTCACATTAAGCCAATATGATTTTGTATGGGTTTTTTTTATGCATCAAAGTGGTTATCATGATCAAAGTTGCCAACACCATACATGTTAATTTTGTGGTATATGAGTGTGACTATTTATAGAAATGAGTTTTATTTGAATTGCCCTATGGAGAGAGCGGGCCTCTCTATCTTTAGGATGTTGATTGTTGAATTCAAGAGATGGAAACATTTGCAAGTGAAGAATGTTATATTTTCTCACATTCTCTTACCACCCAGTCGTTAAACTAAGATAATAGAGTCACAGGCTGGTTGCGGTGGCTCAAGTCCGTAATCCCAGCACTTTGGGAGGTCAAGGCGAGAGAATTGCCTGAACCCACGGGTTCAAGACCAACCTGGGCAACATGGCGAGACCTCGTCTTTACGATAAATAAAAAAATTAGCCAGGCCTGGTAGTGGACACCTGTAGTTCCAGCTACTTGGAAGGCTGGAGCAGAAGGATCGCCTGAGCCCAGCTGGTCAAGGCTGCAGTGGGTGTGACCGTGGGCGACAGCGTGAGATTCCAATTTAAAAAAAAATAGAGTCACAATACTTTAAGACTGGAGGTCCCCTTAAAATTATGAAACTTAAACCATGCTTTTTTTAGTGCAGGAAGTAGTTTAAGGAACCTGTGCAAGTCTTGTGAATATCGGTAGGGGGCTGGCACTCCAGAGGTGTTTGGCTGTCCACAGGCTGGAATTGGGCCTTGCAGGGGGAGTCCCAAGGCTCACCCTAATCTGCCTCAACATCTGGTCACAGAGCAACCTCTTTTTTTCAGAGAATTGACTCAATTCTGCCCCCTTACATCTGTCTTTCCTGGTTCTATAAATTCATAACTGTCTCTGTTCCTTTTTCTAGAACTTCACTATGTGTAGTTTTCAATTAGTTTTGAAGGATTTAACAAGATTTCAATTATAATTTTAATTTTAGCTTGATTTAAAATTTTAACTAGAAAAGAAGTACTCAGATTTCAAGAGCATTTCTCCTTTGTCTTCTATTATCAATTGAACTGATGAGAAGTTTGATGCTGGTATGATGTTCATTCTTATGTCTTAAGTCAGTTTTCTCTGACCTCTGTTCCTAAGATATTTTAAAATCAACTTTTTACGTTCAACTGAATTTAGCTTCCTGTTGTTTATATTTATCTTCTTTGTACTTGGTAGACATTTTGGATTTGAAGACTTAGACATTTATTTTTTATCTCAGAAAAAAACTTGGTCTAGTAAAAGCAATAAACATAAAGACCAAACAGAGAGAGTTTAGTCTGTGACTTAGAATTTCTCTCCAGCTCTTTCAGAAAGGATAACTGGTTTTTGTTTTTCTTTTTAGTTGAAGTCTCACTTTTTCCCCTAGGCTAAAGTGCAGTAGCATGCTCACAGGTACCGCAGCCTTGACCTGCTGGGCTCGGGTGATCCTTCCACCTCAGCCTTCCAAGTAGCTGGGACCAAAGGCATGCACCACCATGCCTGGCTAATTTTTTGATTTATCGTAGAGATGAGGTCTCGCCAAGTTGCCCAGGCTGTTCTCAAACCCATGGACTCAGGCAATCCTCTCATCTTGGCCTCCCAAAGTGCTGGACTTACAGGTATGAGCCACCGCGCCAGGTCAAGGATAACTCTTAACTCACTGACAATCTTCTGTTGTGGTGTTTTGGGACGTGTTTTTCTCTACTCTGTTTTTTTCCATCCATTTGATCCCATCTGACTTTTATCTTTCAGATATACTCTTTGGGGGATTTCAGGAGAAGGATAATTAAAATGATGTGCTCAGGACTGATGTTCAGATGATGTGTACCAACTCAAACATTCCAGTTTTTAAAATGTCAGAGTGCTTAAGTACTTATTGATAGATACCTACTGCCCTGAATTCCCATTCAACCTTTTCCCCAACTCCCCTTCCCATACCTTCCAAGCAGCGTCATGACCCAGAAGCAGAAAAACCAATGCAAAACAAAGGATCTCAAGGGCTTGATCTACCTCTCGGCATAACAATCTCTCAGATCAGTTATTGCCCACATCATGCCAGGCTGGTAAATATAAAATCTGAATATTGGGCCTCAAATCAATTGGTCACAACTTGAAACAGCACATCATCCACAATAAATTTATTTCTTACCATGTAGCTCAAATAGAAAAAAATTTAAGAACACATTCAAAATTACTAAAAGATGATTTATTATTTACTTTCTAATAAAGAAATGGGATATCTCAATGTGTATGGTGGGATGGTGTGATGTATTCCTCAAATTATTCAGGAATAGCATAAGGAATGGGACTCTAGTCATCACAGGCATCCTTCCCTCTAGTTCTACCATGAAGCCTGACTCATCAAATATGGGACAGTCTGAACTCGGTGCATCACAAACACAAAGGGTACCCTTCCCTGATGTGGGCGAGTCACTGCAGAGTCTGACCAGCAGAGGAAATCATAGAGGCTTTTGCTTCTGGTGTCACTTTGTCCAGGGAACCACTCCACTGAAGAAGGTACTGGTAAGATGCTTTAGGGTTTGTCCCTGTTTAGATTTGCAAGTTCAATAGTCTGCTGACCTTCCCTGTGTCATATTGAGCAGAGAAAAAAGTAGAATTGAGGAGAGAAGGCTGGGAGGAGAGATGGGTCTGTATGGGGAGAACGTCATGGATTCGGGTGCAAAGCTGCATGGATTTCACATACCAAGAGAACATGTGGAGGGTAGGCAAGGTTGGCCCTTTGTGCAGGTGCTCAATTCAGGGTACATCAAGTGTCTAAGATGCATCACACAGAAGTGGAGGAGGATGTTAAAAAAGGTCAAAGCAGCACTTGTCACAAGCATTAGGGAACCGAAGAATGGGGATGCCTCCTGCAAGATTACTGAAAAATTAAAGTTTGAACTGCGTGAAACAGACATGATTTGGAGGTTACTACACAAAGGTCATGATTACCAAGTGAAGGCTACAAGAAGGTCAAATTTGGTATTATATGATTTTGTTCATTTTTTTCTACTATCTCCTTCTTCTTGTGAAATAGAAGCAGAAAAGGAGGGTGGGGTGAGTAATGAAAAAACAGATGTGACCGCCCCAAATCAGTCTTTTGGGCTTATAACTGGGAACACTTGAGACAGGAGGACAGATATGCTCAGATAGATATGGATTAAAGTTTTTAAACTAGAGTTGACCAAAATTGAAATTTTCAACACTAAAACCACTGAACAGGAGTGAGTTCTGCCTGAGATGTAACTAAGAGAGGAAAAAGGAAAATTTATTAGAGCACATTTGGAGGCTGCATTTGAGGAAAAAGTAATTTTATATTGCTTCTCTCCCTACTGGAAGTATTCCATAATCAGTTAATCTATATTTCTAAGAAATGCTTGTCAAATGTGAATGGATTATGTAATAAATTAAGTTGAGAAGTGACTCGGTTAGTTATACACTAACTAGAAGAATTACTTAGACCATAACTTAGACAACTATCAATTGCATGAAGTCTGTACCCACTGGTCTTCATTTGCAGTTTAACACTTTGATCCTGCTTTGTGTTTGGTTGCTTTTAGCTTCTAATCCAAAGAGACAAGGGTATAAAACATTTCACTCCCCTTCCTCCTATTAACAAATTTCTGAGTTTGGTTACTGCAATGACCACAGAGCATTATTTTTACATCTTTCTCCCACCTTGATTGTAATGAGCAGTGTTTCACACTCGCAGTCACTGGGGAGATGATTCACTTAGTGGACTTTTGCTTAATGAATGTCTTGGAGGAGTTCACAACCTGCAAACTAAAGACCAAGTATAGAAATGAGACTGAAAACTTCAGCTGACGTAAGACAATCAAATGTTTTTCTCCAAATCCTGCCCTGGGTGTTAGAATCATAAACTTCTGGGAAACAGGACTTCAGCCTACTCTTGATCTTATCTGATACAAATCCATTTATTGATGAGAGTCTTAGAAGCAAGATTGGAAGAGTCCTGATATATATGCAATAATTTCAGAGGCCTTGAAAATATCCTCCAATTACATCCCATCTCTTCACTGGGTGAGATGCTCTTTATTGACTCATTCCAAACATGAAAACATAAATTAAAATAGAATTCTCCAATAAGTTCAGATGGTAAAATAAAAAAATAGAATATTTAGAATTTTACAAGTATTGAAGAAGCATTTTTCTCTACGTTGTAGAAGCTGTTGTCTTTCACCTTCATAGTACTTACCACAATTTGATCACAAATCTCTATTTCCATGATTAATGTTTATTTCCCACTCAAGATTACATACTTCATGAGGATAGAGATCATACCTGTATTGTTTATTATTTTATATCCAGCTGCTGGCATTCAATAAATAGTTGTTGAATAGATTAATTAGTTAATGAATACATCTCAAGATGGTGAAAGGAGATA
>CAUYQG010298278.1:0-10603 GCA_963574415.1 Tarsius wallacei
TTTTTTTAATAAATATTTTTTATTTTAAAGTTGTGAGGTACAGTTAAGGGTTAGGTATACAAATATTCATTGTGCAGGTACCCTTGTTGATGAGGTGTGCCCCCTTTTCCCCAGACAGATATTGACTACCATTAATCCCACCTCCTTTCCCCTCCTTGTCCCCACCCCCATAGTTTCCCACCACTGTCAATCCTTTTCTTATAGTATTATGGTAGTTTTTCAACGTCCACTTATGAGTGAGAACATGTGATGCTCAGATATTTAATTACTATTTAGAGAACTGACAAAATAACTATGAAAGAAAAGCAAAGATGAAATGAAGATGACATTTGAAAAAATAATGTATTATATTTCAGCAGAAAATAACTATTAAATTATTTAATATATGACTAAGTAAACATGGTTTGGTGAAAAAGGCTAAAAGGACACAATGAACTGGCCGGGCTTGGTGGCTCAGCCTGTAATCCCAGCACTTTGGGAGGCCAAGGCAAGAGGATTGCCTGAGCCCACAGGTTCGAGATCCACCCAGGCAACTTGGCAAGACCTTGTCTCTATAATAAATCAAAATTAGCCAGGTGTGGTAGCACACACCTGTAGTTCTGGCTACTTGGAAGGCTGAGGCGGAAGAATAGCAGGAGCCCAACAGGTCGAGGTTGCAGTGGCTGGTAGCGTGCCACTGCCCTCCAACCTGGGTGACAGAGTGAGACTCCAACTCAAAAAAAAAAAAAACACACAATTAACATATGTGTATCCTGAAAATATATGCTAATCTTTACAGAATAAAGGTGAACAAAACATAATAGAATGAAGTGCATGAAGATAAATCTAAATATGGTTTTATTATCTAGTTTGTAATAAGGATATTTATTATATTAATATCTCAGATAGAAATATGTGAGATAAAAATAAGTGAATGTATGACATATGTTCAACTGAAGCTTATAAAGGATTTAGTACCATGAGCAATAGAACTGATGTTAAGAGAAACTTTACTTATTGAGATGAGTCACCTGATCACTCTATTTAATGAAAAGTTATTGGAAATGCATGATTATCTCCTCATCAAAATATAATTAAAGCAAGATAATTATTTAGCTAGTGACACTGTCATTTCAAAAGAATGGTCACAATCACAATGTCTAAATATCAATAAGTGATTTGAAAATTATAAGGAAGAGTCTACGAATAATTTGCATCACTTGGTGAAATAATTTATATCACTTGGTGAAAAGTCTTATAATACATAGTTTAGTTTATTTACACAATTTTTAAAAAATTTCAATTTTTGTTTTACATTTTGATCTGTTTTACCTCATTAGTAGTAAAATATTTTACTATCCCCTCATCATTTATGGACAAGGAATTAAGAGAACATAGAGACCATTCTCAATCAGGGATGACTGAGAGTTTCCTTAAAAAAGAATCATTCAAATGTTTGGAAGATGGATAATTTCAACAGGCAGAATCAATAAGAGAGAGTATTTCAGATGAAACAAAATTATAGAATTTTGAATACACAAACTGTTTGATGATCTCTACCAGACACAATGCACTGGTATTAGAAGGCCTTAAGAATATGAGTAGAAAACAATATCTAATGAGGTAGATTGGAATCAAACTGTTGGTATCCTGAGGGCCACCTAGGGCCACAAAATTCTGGCTTTCGTTTATGATGGATTTTTTAAAAAATTTCTTTCTGTCTGTCTTTCTAGCAGAACAGTTTCTTATCTGTAAAATGGGATAAACAATTCCTTAAGAGTAATAATTGAATTATGTATGTGAAAGAACCTGACACAGAGTTGGGTCTATTGTAGATGACTGAAAAATGTATTCTGGCCTATAAAAGTTCTCTACCTAGGTAAAATGTGTATCTTTTTCTGAGCTCACTGGGAACACTGAGATTGAGAATTCAGTATTAACAGAAAAATTATAAAATTTTTCTAAAGCAGATGTACTCCATTTGTCTTTAATCTGCTTATTAAATTATTCTTCAGCATTAAAAAAAAAGGAATACTTCTCAAACTGTATTTCCTTTTATGAAGAAAAAATACAAATTTCTAAATTTATTTCATTTTTGCGTAGCATGGTACACACAGCTTTGCTTCTCTGTCTAGTCATGAAATTTTGCTGAGGTGCAGAGCACTTAGCTGATTGTACATTTTTTGGCTCATATGAAATCCAAGGTAATGAGGTTTAACACTACAAAGACTCTGGAATGCTTTCAAAAACATTTGCTTCCCACAAGACAAATTGGCTGAAGCAAGCAATAAAATGTGACATTAAGCATTCAATACTCCCATTTTTATGTAGTCCCAGGTCAGCAAAAATGACCCCATTGGGTGCATTTCTCTAATGCCCTTGTTCAGAGTTCTACTAAAAACCTGTCTCTAAAAAGCTAATCAATAGTTATTTACGCCTTGTAGGCCTCCAAAGAGAGTCTACCTCATAAATTGAACCCAAGGCATTTTGGAAGCTTCTGGACCTAATGCAGTTTATAAGGACCTTCTGTCAAGTGGACCACCCTGTATGCATGCATAGGTCTACATGTGTATATTTGTATTTGCAATTCATCACATTAATTATTTAATATTGCACCCTAAAATCTTAAAGAAAATTCTAAAGCTGTCTATGATCAGTGAAGTCCTACTGTTTTTAACATTTTTAAACATTCATATTGAGACTGCCTAGTTGTTGTGTACCTCATTTTTAGAATATGGGATGTGCTCATCTCTCCTGGAGTATCATGTTTTGTTCTAGGAAAAACATTTCTGCAAACTGTAGTGGATCAAGTGAAGAGAGTCGAGAAGAATGAAGAAAAGTTAAACCAGAAGAATGAAGAAAAGTTAAACCACGTCTTTTGTGGAAGAGTTGTGAAGACTGGTATGCCTGAGGAGAAAAGAAAGTTGAGGAGTGAAGTGAAGAAAAGGCAGCATCTGTGTTTCTAAGAAACTGTTAGAAATGATCCCAGGGCCTTTAGATGAGGAGCAAGAAACAGAGCAATAGAGTGAAAGAAGTCAGTATGAAAAAGAACGTTCTAAAACAATTGTGCAGGAGAGTAAACTGTTTAAGCAGAAACTAGAAAAGAGTGATATTTTAGACCATTTCCAGCCCTGGAATGAAATGCCTCAGGGATGCTTACAGCACATGATTCTGTCCTGCCTGTTGAGTTTCAGAAACCTGGACTTCTCATATGCAAGTTTTTATGCCTTAGGCAGCATATGCTCTGAAGATCTCAAGTTTTCTTTCATTCCAAGGCCAGTTTTTTACATTTTTGAAAAAGAGAAAGTAGAAAGGCAAATACATTTATTTTTGCAAATTCAATTTATTTTAATAAATTTTACCTTGTCTATTTTTGAGGATTAAAAAAAAAATCTACTGGGAAAACTAAGAAAGTTCCTCAGTCAGCATGGTGAACTACTGCCTGTTTTATGGTGCCAAAATTATAAGTCCTTCCTCCCTTTAGGCTAATCCATACATTAATTAATTAACAGCAAAAAGGAAACTTTAAGACACCGAGGAACAGACTGGCCAATCAGCTTTATGTGTCATTTACTTCTTTTGAAATGTAATGTCCTACCAATTTACAAGTGTTCCCTATACTACTTTCAGCTTAGGCTTGGCATGATCTAAAAAGTTCTGAATCTTCAAACTGGCCTTTGTCACATGCGCCTGGGTGCAAAAATAGAGGGATGGTCATAACCGGTAGCCAAATTATAATGGAAAATTTCAAGACTGCCTTTGTGTCAAGGACACCCCTCTGTGGAGAATTTCAGTGATGCCCTACACACATTATCCAACTCTATATGGAAATTTTGCATGTTGAAAGCTGCAAAGGGCCATATTTCCCTAATCTATTTGGGAAATCTCAAAGATGGATTTGCAAATATTGGTCACTCTTCCTATGTGCAGTTTATATCTGACCTAAGAACAGCAATCATAGCCCCACCTGCTCTGGTGAAAAGGGGAATATGATTAGATTAGTGTTATAGAGTCTCACACCGTTTTTGACATTGCTCTGGAGATTCCTCTGCAGAATCTAATGGACACAGTCAGTGTCAGGACAATGGTACAAGTCAGAATTCAAGCCTAAACAAGGAAAAATTGCCAAGGGGCTAGTAGAACTGCCAAGAGAACTGGAATAACGGCCAAGGTGGAGGTGATCCACGGTGGGCAGAATTTGCTGCTTCATGTCCTGCTATTTCTGTCATAGGAGGCTGTGAAGTTTCTCACTCTGGAGCCCATCAGCCTTCTTGTAAGTTAAGGGATCTCCGAAAATCCAATCTAGTTCCAAGGTTCTACTTTCTCCAACAACTTTAGATTCTAAATTAGCCCATAGCAATTCAAGGGTCATGAATCAACAAATCAACCAACCACTGGTCTGTGTCGGGCCGTACTTGAAGTATAGGTGCAAATGTGCCCATTTCGCTCATGTCTTTTACTAAGTTGGGTCAGACCAAGTGGAGAAACTTGGAGAGACAACTGTTTGAATCAAAATTCAATTATTCAATTGAATTCATTTATTAAAACAAATTTGTAGGGGGACGGGGAGACACCTCTTATCACCAAGGGTGTCTGAATGAAGCATATTTGTATACCTGATCCTTAACTGCACCGCACAATATGATAATAAAAAATACTGATTAATTAAAAAAAAAAACAAAAAAAAAAACCAAATTTGTTTAGCTTGCAGAATATCTTGCAAACTTCTTGCAAATTTCTTTTGTGAAGTACTATAGAATGCTGTTGTGATATATATACATATTTAAACATATTTTTATATAGTAGAATAAAATAACATATTTTGTAATGTATATCACCTAATATGGGAGCTGTTCCCAAAAGTGTAAAAGCAAATATATACTGGAAAATAAACTTAAAACTATGACTATGTTACGAGTAGCAGTCCCTTAGGACCAGCAAGATGAAGGTCAATGTCTATTTTCTGAAACAACGTGATTTAAGAGTCAGTAATTAAGCCAAATGCTGAAATTTAGGGAAAAACAGCACATAAAATGGCATTGATTCTCTGGTTTTGCTTGAGGAAGCTACATTGAAGAAGTTTAAAAATACATCAATCTCCATCCTCTCCTTGCTTCCATGAGAATAAGTTTTTGAGTGCTTTTAAGATCCCTGCCAGAGCTACTGTGTACAGGGTTGCCTTGCCTCTCACCTTCCCTGCCCATGTGCAGACATAATTTCCATGTCCTGTCCTTGTGCTAATTTTAAAAATGTTCTCATAAGTCATGGGGACAGAGTTTCATCTCAGCTCTATGTTAAGCAAATGTTGAGAGGTAACAATTTGTCTTCATCCTATTATTTTCTTCCACATGAGAGTCATACCAGCTGACAAAGTGGGGTCAAAATGTTTGCTGCATACAGGATAAGGGTCAAGGCTATCCATAGGTACAGGGATCACTTCATATTGCTCCTGTCAGAATAAGAAGAGGGAGTCAAAGGTGTGAAGACCCGTGTGTGAATACATCACTCAAAATATTTGTTAATTTTGTCTACTAAATAATTAATCAACTGCAAATTACTCTCATTATATTAACCTAATGTTTTAGTTCATTTAGTGTCACTATAGCAGAATACTTGAGCTTGGTTACTTTATAGAGGAAACAGATTTATTTAGCTCTCCAGGCTGGGAAGTATAAGAGGCCTGTTGTCAGCATCTGCTAGGCTTCTGATGAGAGCTTTCATGTTGCATCACGACACGCCAGAGATGGTCAAAGGGGAAGCATACATTGCAAATGGGCAAAACCAGAGAGGTATCCCGGCTTTATAACAACCCACTCTCACAGACAAATTTCCATGAAAACTAGTCCAGTCTCCCAAGAGTAAGAACTCACTTATTACTGAGAGAATAACACCAACCCAAACATGAGGGATCTGCCACCATGACTTAACCACCTACTAGGCCCCTCCTCCAAAACTACCACATCGGGGATCAAATTCCAACATGAGTTTTGGCGGGAGCAAACTCTAACCATAGCTCATAATCGCTTCCAGAGTGTTTTCTGTATGCAAAAATTCATAGAGAAGGCTATGGCTTGAATATTTGTGTGCCCTCAAAATTCACATGTTGAAATCTTAACCTCTAAGGTGATGGTATTAGGAGATAGGGGCCTTTGAAAGGTGATTAGATGATGAATATGGAGATCTTATGAATGACACCACAGGATTAGTAAGTTTATAAAGAGATAACTCCAGATAACTCCTTTGTTCCTTCTACCATTTGAGAATATAATTAAAAGAAACCAGAATGTGGGCCTTCACCAGATACCAAGTCTGCTGATCTTGGACTTATCAGCCTCCAGAACTATGAGGATTAAATGTCTACTTTTTACAAACTACCCAGTGTGTATTTTGTTTTAGCAGTCTGAATGAATTAAGAAAGAGGACAAAAATAATTTTCAATATGATTGATGTAAATATTGTAAATTTTTCTAGTCAAAGAAAATCAAGCTTATATATAAAACTGACAATAATATATTTAAAATTTATATTGTAGTTTCTCTTTTTGTAGTAATACAAGTTAACTATACTTAAATTATTTTTCTCTCTCTTTTTTTCTTATAACATTTAAAGTATTTATAGTAACACCTTGCTTATCTGAAAATATCTTAACTGAAAACTCCAACTGCATGAATTATTACTATGTTTCCATTTTTGAAAATGTAGACATCTCATATATTTTCTTAATAATAAATTAAATATATACTCTTCTTCTATAAAATTTATTAATCCATGCTAGAGTTTATTGCTCCATTATACAGTAAACAGCTTGGCCTTTTGTTTTCCTGATGCATTGCAATAATGAATCAATTTCTGAGGATAAAATATATTTCAAAAACAAACTTTGAGAGTTACCCTACATAGAGGCATTGACAAATAGTGTTCAGAAAGGTCAAAATAGTCCACAAATGTCAACAAAAAGGAGTAGCTTAAGTCCTCTCCTTTCTGAAGCTCAATTTCTCCACTGCAGAATGAAATATTTAGAAGTCTGATCTTTAAGATCCCTCTAAACCTAATATTCTGTGACACTCCATAATATATTCCTTTTGATGTTATAAGCCATTAGGCAATGTTTAGTTTCTCTCAAACCTTTCCCCTGCATGGAAAACCCACACCAACATGTGGTGGTTCATGTGTCAGAGGTCCCTGATAAATAAGGCAGGTCCCTATATTCACTTGACATTGTACCATGATCATTATGGTTGTGGGGTGCAGTCTCCACCACAGACTTACCTGGAGAAGTTTCCCCCACACCGTCCTTGCCTGTCTCTGTACCTAGAAGACAAGTCAGCAAGCTGTTTCTGAGAAAGGCCAGTCCCTGCAGTGAGTCTCTGCAGGGAGGTAGGGGGATTCCACTTCCTGATCAGGAGATCCTGAAGCTCAATTAGAGGAAACCAAGGCTTCAGACACCTTGTTTTTACTGCTGCTTCCAGATTCACTCAGTCAAGTCTTCCTGCAGGTCTTTGGAACCTATAGGCAAGTCTGTTTCCAGGGACAGCCTTCTTCATATTTGGTTTTTTAAAAAATTAGGCTAATTTAATCTCATGAAGTTGATTTTGCATTCAATTTTTGTTTCTCTGCACACCCAGCATTCTGACTTAATTGTTCATTCTGGCAGGAAAGTATTTGCATTCTGACAGGCATCCCATGACTATGTTTAGAGCACAAGTAGACATTTTAAATAGACTTCAGCCCTAATCTATGAGAAGGATACTTACACTTACATTGCACAGGAGAGTAAATTACATTTTCCTGCCCTGATTCTTCACCATTAAGTAAAGGAAGGGTGTTTCTCATCTACAAGATTACATAGTGAATGTATAGGTATTACCTGTGCAGCTCTACCCTTCCTTGCAGCATCAACCCTATAGGAGCACAGATTTGCCTTTCTGCGTCCTACATGCACCCTCTATCAAGAAGGTTGGAATCATAACACTCAGAAATATCTTATGAAGCTTTTTCTAAAGACCTTCCACATATTAGAAATTAGCAGAGGCAAGTATGTTTTTCATGGTCATGATAGTCAATGATTTATATCCTCTTTAGAGGAGAGGGAGAATGCCAAAGAAGGTGGGTCATTTAGGATGTTATTAATTCTTCTAGAATAATGGGTTTCCAGCCCTTCTCTAAAGTCACTTAGGTCATTCTTTCTAGTCCCCCCTCCTTGCTTCTTTCCTGGGTAATAAATTTATCTTCTTTTTTTAATGAATTCTTGACATTTTGACTATCAGTATAGACAGTGTTATGGTTTGAATATGCTTTTTTACCCCATCAAAACTCATGTTGAGGCTTGGATTCCAGTGTAATGTGGAATCTTTAAAAGTCAAGTGGGTCATGAGAGATTCATTCTGATGAAAGTGTTAATACAGTCTCACAGTAGTGGCAGGGAGTCAGTTCATGCTCTCATGGGACTGAATTAATGTGAGAGAGAGACAGAGATAGAGAGGTGAGAGGTGTTATAAAGCAAGGTTGCCTCACATGTTTGGCTTCTCCCTTCTTATATATCTGTAGGTTATGACATAACACAAGGCCTTCAGCAGAAGTGGATCAGATGCAGAGAGGCAGCTGCCTGATCTTGGGTCTCACAGCCATCAGAATTATGAACCAAATAAAACTCATTTCTTTAAAAATTACCCGGTATTAGTATTCTGTTATAGCAACAGAAAACAGACTAAGATGAATAGCAACAAATCCTATAACCCACCTCTTTCTGACCCAAATCATCTTTCTCCAATGAGTTTCATTATATGAGCCCTGATTTCTATCAAACATCCTAAAATATTTAGAGATTTTCTCTGTTCTCTCACACATTAAACAATTAGTCAAGCAACATGTATGTAGAGGACTATTTGATAAAGTTGACTTTTTCATAAAAATAATCTACTTAAAAATTCTGCTTATTTTTACATACTGAAAATTTTTTTTATTATGAAATGGCATTCTTTAAATTATGTAGTCATTCTTCTGCATGTGGTCAGCCAGTTTTCCAAGCACTATTTACTGAATAGGTTCTCCTCTCCCCATAGTGGGTAGTGGAGGCTTTGTTGAAGATCAGGGTTGAGAAATTGAGGTTTTGCTTCTGAAATTTCAATTCTATTTATTGATCTATATGCCGGTTCTTGTACTTATACTAGGCTGTTTTGATTATTGCAGCTTTATAATATAGTTTAAAATATGGGAGTGTGATACCTCCTGCTTCCCCTCCCCCCCCCCCCCGAGGATTGTTTTGGCTATTCTTGGTCATTTGTGTTTCCATATGAATTCCTGTATTGTTTTTTCTAGGTCTGAGAAGAATGTTGCTGGTAATTTGATGGGTATTGCATTGAATATGTAGATTGCCTTAGGTAGGATGGACATCTAAACAATGTTGATTCTTCCAATCCATGAGCATGGAATATTTTTTCACTTGTTTGTGTCATCGTTGATTTATTTGAGCAGTGTTTTGTAGTTTTCATTGTAAAGGTCTTTCACATCTCTGATTAGGAAGATGCCAAGGTATTTCTTTTTTTTGTGGCTATTATAAATGGAATTGTGCTTTTTATTTGGGTTTCTGTTTGTTTATTATTGTTGTACAGAAATGCGATTGTCTTTTACATTTTTTAATACCCTGAGACTTTGCCAAAGTCCTTTATCAGTGCAAGGAGGGTTTTGGCTGATTCTCGTGGGTTTTCAAGGTATACAATCATGTCATATGAAAGGAGAGATAACTTGACTTCCTCTTTTCTTATTTGGATATCCCTGATTGCCTTCTTTTTTCTGATTGCTCTAGCTAGGACTTCCAAAACTATGTTGAACAGAAAGGGTGAGAGTGGGCATCCTTGTCTCGTTTGTTTTCAGGGGAAATGGTTCTAATTTTTGTCTTTTAGGAATATGCTGGCTGTGGGTTTCTTGTAGATGTCTTTTACTATTTTGAGGAATGTTCCTAGATGTTTGAGGGTTTTTATCAAGAAGGGGTGCTGGATTTTATCAAAAGCTTTTTCTGCATCTAATGATATAATCATGTGGCTTTTGTTTTTATGTCTGTTGATGTATTTAATTACATTTATGGTCTACGAATGTTGAACTAGCTTTGCATCCCAGGGATGATGATTGAAACAGGACCCCTACCAAGCCCCATGCACAAAAAATTATCTCTAAAGGGATCACAGACCTAAATGTAAAACCTCAAATTGTAAGAAACTTAGAAAATGCAGGAGTCACTCTTATGAAAGTTGGAACTGGCAACCAATTCTTGATCAAAACCCAAAGTACCCAGGTCATAAGAGATAAGGTAGACAAATGGGACCTCATTAAACTGACAAGCTTCTGCAAAGCCAAAGAAACCATCAAGAGAGCACGGAGGCAGTCCACATACTGGGGAAAATATTTGCCAATTCCATGTCTCACAAAGGCCTAATATCAAGTTTCTGCAAGGAACTCAAACAAGGAAAAGAAAAAAAAAAAACAGCCCCATTACAAAGTGGGCAAAAGATATGAATAGACACTTCTCAAAAGAAGACATACGAGTAGCCAACTGATACATGAGAAAATGTTCAGCCTCACTAGTGATCTAGGAGATGTAAATTAAAACTACACTGAGAAAGCACCT